>OX465279.1:897489-1088489 GCA_949987645.1 Tachina grossa | reverse complement strand
TTTGCGCAAAGATCTTGGCTTGCGACCTTACAAGATCCAGCTTGTGCAAGAATTAAAGCCGCGAGACCATGCAATGCGTCGTGATTTTGGTGTATGGGCCGAAAATGAGTTTGATCTCGATGCTGATTTTCATCGCAAAATTTTGTTCAGTGATGAGGCTCATTTTTGGTTGAATGGCTACGTCAACAAGCAAAATTGCCGCATTTGGAGTGAAGAGAATCCACATGAGACCCTTGAGACGCCATTAGATCCACAAAAACTGGCTGTTTGGTGTGCTCTATGGGCTGGTGGAGTCATTGGGCCATACTTCTTCCGAAATAATGCTGGAGAGTCAGTTACCGTTAATGGAGACCGGTATAGAGCCATGATAACCGACTATTTTGTTCCCGAATTGGATGGCATGAATGTGGATGAGTTGTGGTTCCAACAAGACGGCGCTACATGCCACACAGCGCACGTCACAATCGATTTATTGAAGGAAACATTCGATGAGCGCATAATTTCGCGGAATGGACCTGTCAATTGGCCACCAAGATCGTGTGATTTGACACCATTGAATTATTTTCTTTGGGGATATGTGAAGTCGCTCGTCTACGCCAACAAACCAGAAACGTTAGGGGACTTGGAAGCCAACATTCGTGGCGTTATTGCCAACATACGGCCCCATATGCTCGAAAAAGTGGTTGAAAATTGGACCTGTAGAATTGGCTTTATTCGAGCCAGCCGCGGCGGCCACATGCCCGAAATCATATTTAAACATTAATGGCATAAAATTATCCTTCCAATAAAGCCAAATTGATGGACATTAAAACGATTTTCTTGTGTTTTATTTCCATTCGAAGCTCTATACCTCTAAAAAAAACACCCTATATATACTCCACCTCACACATAACACCACTAGTATTTTGTGAACAGGCAGGAGTCAAAACTACACGTGTGACATTAATGAAGTTTGCAAGATTGAAGTATAAAGGAATTTGCGGGGAGAAGGTGGTATATCTACAAAAATATAATATAAAATTAAAACTATCACAATCCAGAGTGCACTTAAAAATAGTATCACAGTAATATCACAGAGACGAAAAATTATTTTTAGTATGACAGAATAACCACTAATTTCATTTTTTTTTTACAAAATTCTTTACTTTTTTTTTTAAATATGACTTAAAACACATCACAACCAGCACGAAAAGAGAAGATTTGTTTAATAATAACTGAAGTTTTTGTAGAAGAAATTCAATTTTTTTGTCTAAAGCAAATGTGCAATTTGGTGATTGTTTAAAATGGATTGAGAAGAAATTTTAATTATAAAAAAAACATACAATTGAACTGAGTATAAAAAAATGTATTTACAAGGCCAGCACGAAAAGTTATTAAAATGTAAAGAAAAAAAAACGAAAGAAAAGAAAATCGTTAAAAGTATAGCAAAACGTAATTGGAATTCAACATTCAATGATAATAATTAAGTAGCCTCTATGTAGAATAACCATCCTTCTTAAGCCAACCCAGGAGCCGGAGAAAGATCTTTCGTCGGGATTCCACACACAAAAAAAGTTTTTTTTTTTTTTTTTTTTAATGCATGTTTTTTTTATTTATTGTATCTTCAAATATGAACTAACAATAAGTATTTAAATCTTAAGTCTATAAAAAAATTATTAGGCCCGACCAATGTCGGACATAAGCTTAGTGATAGTTATTAATAATACATAAGTAGTGATAAGCAACAAAAAGAAAAAGGTGTTTTCAAGCAGCTTCATCATCTAGAGTGTTGAATATTAGAGCCCGTGTATTTCTCTTTTTTAAGCGGATGTGTCCAGTAAAGTTCAAAATATTACGAGCAAGCGGATTAGGATGTGACTCGAGTTTTATTAGGTATTTGCCTGCGTATTTTGCAATTTCTTCAGTCACTAGTGGCATATTCAAATCGCGATGTATATTTGAATTTTTGATGTACCATGGAGCCGATGTTATCATGCGTAAAATTTTATTTTGCCTTCGTTGAATTTTCTCTACATTTGAAGCTGAAGCAGTGCCCCATAGTTGAATTCCGTAACACCATATTGGCTTTAAAAGCGACTTGTATATTAAAAGTTTGCAGTCTAGGCTAAGTGTTGAATTTCTACCAATCAGCCAATGTACCTGAGTTAATTTAAGTTTCATTTGAGTTAACTTAGAGTCAATGTGATGTTTCCATGTAAGTCGTCGATCAAGGTGTAAACCAAGATATTTCACATGTGAATTTTGAGGAACAACTTGATTGTTAATCCGAATGGGGGAGCAAGTATCTCTTCTTAGGGTGAACGTATATGGACACACTTTTGTTCATTGACTTTAATTCTCCATAAGTTTAACCAAAGCTCCATCTGGATAATGTGTTCCTGGAGTTTGCGGGATGCCTCATCAGGGTTTTCGTGCATACTAAGGCAGGCTGTATCGTCGGCAAATGTGGAAGTATGGATACTACTGCTCACAGGCATATCGCAAGTATAAATCAAGTATAAAACTGGTCCCAGTATGCTCCCCTGTGGCACACCGGATGAAATAGTTTCAGGCCTACTCGTAAAGTCTCCTTCCACAACAGTGAACTTACGGGAAATAATGTAACTTTCCAAAATATTTAAAATGTTTATTGGTAAGTAAGTCTTCAATTTTAAAATTAGGCCTTCATGCCACACTTTATCAAATGCCTGGGAAACGTCAATAAAGAGCGCAGAACAATACTTTTTTTCCTCAAAAGTTCTTCTTATAAATTGAACCAGTCTGTGAGTTTGTTCAATGGTGCTATGCTGACTTCTAAAACCAAATTGATGGTCTGGTATGCACCCACTACTAATTAGAATTGGGGACAATTTTGTTTTGAGCAGTTTTTCGAAAAGCTTTGACATAGTTGATAGCAGACTTATTGGCCTATATGACTCAGCCTTGGTTAGATCTTTGCCCGGCTTTGGAATCATTTTAACCTTGGCAAGCTTCCAGCTGTGTGGATAATACTCCAGTCGTAAAATGGCATTAAATATGAATAATATGATTCTCATTGCAATACGAGGCAAGTTCATAAGCATCTGGTTACTAATTCCATCAATACCCGGAGCTTTCTTCGGGTTGAGTTCGGCAATTAATTTTTGTAAATCACGCGTCTTAAACTTTATGTGTTGAGGGGGTAGAGCGACTACATTCGGCAAATCAGCAACACCAGTACATATGTTTGGCGTAAAAACGGATTTTAAGTGCTCAGCAAATATTTTACCTTTTTCAGTATCGCTTCTTGCCCAACTTCCGGTAGATGTGCGTAGAGGTGGCTTATACTCAACGGGTGGTTTAAGCTTTCTAGTAGCGCGCCACAAAGAGTAATTAGACGCTGGTGTCACATCAAGACCTTCCAGATAATTTTTAAGAGATGCAGTTTTTTCAGACGCAAGCAACTCTTGGAGTCGTTTAGTGCACTCTTTAAATCTGATTTTATTTTGTGGTGATCTGTGCTGTTGCCATTCCCTTCTAGCTCTTCTTTTTTCACGTACGAGACGTTCAATGTCTGTAGAATAAATTTTATTAAACCCAGTCTGCGGATGGGAGATAATGGCATGTTCAGCAGCCTGTTTAATATTCTCGCTGAGATTGGCAATGTTAGATTCAATATCATCGGATGTTCTAAGCGTAATGTTTTCCGTACAATGACTACTGAGATATTTTTTGAACCCCAGCCAATTAACACGATTGATCATCTTCACATATGGGTCAGGTGAGTTACTTCTTAAGGGACTACAAATTGTAATGATCGTCGGAGAGTGATCGGACGAAAGATCAAGAGAAGCTTGAACTTGAATTAAATCCCTAGAGATATTTTTTATGACGCCAAAATCTATAATATCCGGAATTTTTTGTATGTCAGTAGGCCAATAAGTGGGCTCCCCACTCGAAATGACATCCAAGCCCATTTTTGAAATAGTGTTGAACAATGCTCGACCTCTGGGGGTAATAAGACGCGAACCCCAGAACGTATGCTTAGCATTGTAGTCGCCAGCTGCTACAAAACAAGGTCCAAGAGATTTGTAGAAATCCTCATATTGATTCTCAGTGATTGAAAATCTGGGAGGGGAGTAAATTGATGATATAACAAAATTTGTACAAAAACTTTCAATGCCAATATTTGTTGCTTGTAGGTGTTCTTCACAAATTTTATCAAGAACATAGTGCTTGAGTCTTGACTTTATTAGAATTGCTGATCCACCGCAAGCCCTTCCTCTAGGGTCCTTTGTATCATATATAGTGTAGCCATAAATTTTAAAAAGACTTCTCGAAGTCAAATGAGTCTCAGATACTAGCATTACATCAATATTTTTTTCCGTGAGGAAGTGCTCAAGTTCATTTTTATGTTGGCGAATGCCGTTTGCGTTCCGGAAACATATTGTTAACGTGTTCATGGCTTATTAATTAATGCTTGAAGCAGAGTATTCTGCATTCGCAGCATTTCTTGCATCATGCTAGTCATATTTGTTGTAAAATTGTTTATAGTTTGCACCAGATTTTCAATAGTAGCTTCAAGGCGATTAAAATTAAAGCTTGCGTCAGTATTTTTTGAATTATTTGGCGAGGAAACATTTTGTGTGGGAATTGAATTTGTCTTAGCAGCATCTGCATACGATACACGGGAAGTAACTGGTTGGCTCATTTGCGCAAAAGTGGCAGAGTAAGCGTTTGCTGATTGAGCTGGAGCTAATTTAGGTTTTTGCACTATAGTCTTCTTTACGAAAGAGTACACAGGACAACCTCTGTAGTTAGCGGTGTGATTACCTCCACAATTACTGCATTTTTTATCACTTTGATCTTTTGGCTTATTGCAACTAGCAGTGCCGTGTAATTCGCCGCACACAACACAAACAGAGGGTAAATTGCAGTATGTTTTTGTATGGCCATATTCTTGGCAATTATGGCACTGTACAGGACCTGAACGCTTATGTGGCTCTTCAACTGTGATTTTTCGGTACAAGAGGTATTTCAAATTATAAATTGGATGCGTTTCATTTTTTTTCAATTTTATATCATTAGGCTCAAGTTCAACACGAAATAGGGGTTGGGGAATCTTCTCTCTATTTATTATATTGGACACATTTTTTACCTTAAACCCCTGGAGGACGAGTGCATCTTTTATTTCTTCGGGAACAACATAAGAATCTATGCCCTTCAATACGATCTGCATGCCTTTAGCGCTCTTAAGCTGGTATGTGTAGAAGCTTGTTTTATTTTTTTCAAATTCAGCAACAATTTTGCGGAAATCTTTTTCGTCATAAATTTGGACTTTAGTTTCATCGATGTTGCCACGTTTTATTGGAACAACGTGAAATTTATTCTCACCAATGACCGAAATTATTTTTTTAATAAGGGCATTTGAATTTTTTTGTCTCAAATATATTGGTGGCGGCTTGGATATTTTATTCGAGGCAACCTCGGGTTTGTCGTTGTCATCTTGCAAAATTTCGAAGCGGTTTTGGCGATTAGTTGAGGCTGCGCTGTTATCCCTAGACATTTTTGGAGCAGATGAAATTTTTGAAGAATTCGGGCTTCGCCCACGCTTTACCACGGTTATATATCTGTCCATTCCGACTTGTACCTTGAGTTTCGAGCCGCTGTTATCTGTAGTGATAACTTTGTTAAGTGATGAACACGATCCTGAAGGTGATGATATTACTGGCTTATATGAAGAAGTACTAGGCAACTGTAATGTTAATGCATCATTACTATTTGGCATTGGACAAAGCGAAGTTGATCGCTGACGAAAAATTGGCTTTGCCGTTAAAAAAAGGTTTTCATCAGATTTATTATTTATATTTTTTTCATTAAGAGTTTCAGAACTCACAGTAAAATAAGCATTTCTGCCGTTAGAACTCACTTCAATTTATATATATATATAGTATATATAGTATTCCTCAATATCAATTTGTTTAATTTTTTTTGTTTGCGGTTTTTTTTGTTTTTGTTATTTTTACTATGTAAAAATATCAGCAAAGCATAAAGCTTATTTATTAAAGACAGTATGTACCTATTACGAATAATATGTACTACGAATATTTTTTGTTTGTTTAATTTTTTTGTAAGTAAGAAAAATTCCGCTAATCGACTATTCGCTATGAAGGTACCACGAGAACTGACAAAAAAAGTAAGTGCTTAATCTTTTTTCTTTAGTTTTTTTTTGTCACTGTACCTATTACTAATAATATCATGTAAATAGACGTAAACTGTTAAAGCTTTCATATTAACAGTAAGACTCTATTGTTAAAAACATTGAGTTAATAGTTATTAACAGAGCTAACAGAATTTTGTTTGTTACATATGTTAAATAATTAGGAGATTTACATGATATATTCAGTAATAAGGATATAATTTATTAATTAATACTACGAGCAGATTGGTAATGAAAAACTGAAAATAATAATACCAAACATGACTATAAAACTCAAAATTTAGTTAAAGTTATCGTCGATTATATCATTAATTATTTTATCTTAGTCAAATTATAAAAAAATATATATTATCGGTAAAAAAGAAAAATAAATCCAAAAGAGCGATATAGTAAATGATAAATTCGAATTTAAGAGAATTACATTAATTATTATCATATATATTTAGAATACAAACTAATGTAACTAATGTTGTTGAACTTGTTTCTTTTCTTTTGATTCGTTTCTTTTTCTAAAATTTTTAGGGTTCCGTACACCAAAGGTGAACCCTATTGTTTTCGCTACACTGTCCGTCTGTCCGTCACACGGTATTTTCTCAGGAACCGTAAGAGCTACGGACCTGAAATTTGGACAGAGTATGTAGAACCTTGGCCACTACAATAACAAATACATGAGAATGAAAAATTAAAGGGTGTTCCAAAACGAGCAACGAAAAATGTTAAAATCCCATGTAATATACATACAATTGTATGAACATATGTAACGGGTGTTTTTTTAGAGGTATAGAACTTCGAATTGAAATAAAACATAAGAAAATCGCTTTAATGTCCATTAATTTGGCTTAATTGGAAGGATAATTTTATGCCATTAATGTTTAAATATGATTTTGGGCATGTGACCGCCGCGGCTGGCTCGAATAAAGCCAATTCTACAGGTCTAATTTCCAACCACTTTTTCGAGCATATGGGGCCGTATGTTGGCAATAACGCCACGAATGTTGGCTTCCAAGTGCCCTAACGTTTCTGGTTTGTTGGCGTAGACGATCGACTTCACATATCCCCAAAGAAAATAATCCAATGGTGTCAAATCACACGATCCTGGTGGCCAATTGACAGGTCCATTCCGCGAAATTATGCGCTCATCGAATGTTTCCTTCAATAAATCGATTGTGACGTGCGCTGTGTGGCATGTAGCGCCGTCTTGTTGGAACCACAACTCATCCACATTCATGCCATCCAATTCGGGAACAAAATAGTCGGTTATCATGGCTCTATACCGGTCTCCATTAACGGTAACTGACTCTCCAGCATTATTTCGGAAGAAGTATGGCCCAATGACTCCACCAGCCCATAGAGCACACCAAACAGTCAGTTTTTGTGGATGTAATGGCGTCTCAAGGGTCTCATGTGGATTCTCTTCACTCCAAATGCGGCAATTTTGCTTGTTGACGTAGCCATTCAACCAAAAATGAGCCTCATCACTGAACAAAATTTTGCGATGAAAATCAGTATCGAGATCAATCTCATTTTCGGCCCATACACCAAAATCACGACGCATTGCATGGTCTCGCGGCTTTAATTCTTGCACAAGCTGGATCTTGTAAGGTCGCAAGCCAAGATCTTTGCGCAAAATCTTCCATAAAGTTGATGGACAAAGCTCCAATTGCTGTGCACGGTGGCGAATCGATTCATTCGGGTCCTCTTCAACACTTTGCTCTACAGCGGCAATTGTTTCTTCGGTGCGCACTGTTCGACGTCTCTGCGGGTGCGTATTATCACATAGAGTAAACGTAGTGCGAAAACGATCCATGGTTAACCGAATTAATTGCTCTGATGGACGATTATGTCGACCATAAAATGGACGGAGCTTGCGGTAAACTTCGCGAACTGAACCATTATTTTCGAAATAAATTTGCACGATTTGCAAGCGTTGTTCTTTTGTCAACCTGTTCATGATGAAATGGCAAACCAAACTAAATATTAATCATTTAACAGCTGACAAAATGGCCGCCAGTTAAAAAAGTGATGCCAACTTAAAGTTCTATACCTCAATAAAAAACACCCATTATATTGAAACTTGAAATTTGTAAAATTAGTGTATTTTTATACAGACTACAACAATTAATACTAAAATTTAAAAAAATTAAATTAAAGGGTGGTCCATCAGTAAATGCAATTTTGACTATGTAATTTTGACAATTTGCTATATCTTGGAAACCGTAAGAGGCAAACACTTGAAATTTTCAAAAACGGTAAACTAAAAAAAAACGAAAATTATAAAATCGCCAAACCAAAAAAAAAATCGCAAAAATTAAAAAAAATCGTCAAAACGAAAAAGATCGCCAAAATTAAAAAAAAATTTCTAACACTAAAATAAATCGCCAAATTCGAAAAAATCGCCAAAATGAAAAAAATCGCCAAAATTAAAAAAACGCCAAAAATCGCCAAAACGCGAAAATGTCGCCAAAACTAAAAAAAAATTCTATATAAAAAAAATCGCAAAAATGAAAAAAATCGCCAAAAATAAAAAAAAATCGCCAAAATAAAAAAACGCCAAAAACCGAAAAAATCGCCAAAACGAGAAAATAAAGTGTCAAAACTAAAAAACATAGCCAAAACTTAAAAAAATCGTCAAAACCGAAAAAAACGCAAAAAGCGCCAAAACAAAAAAACCGAAAAGACCCCAAAAACGAAAAAATGCCATAACTATATATTATGTAGGATAAAGTTTTTATTAAATTACATATCTAGTGTTCGTACGGAACCCTTCGTGCGCGAGTCAGAGTCGCACTTTACTGATTTTTTTTTATTTATGAATACACTCGAAAATTTTTTTAGTGTTTCGCATTTCGAACTTTATCTTAAAACATAATTCAAATGAATAAAGAAAAATTATATTCACAATACACATTATTGTCTAAAACCTTTTATAATTTCGAATTTTATTATTAATATATTAACTTATGAAATATATATTTGTTCAATAAATTTGTGAACTAGCAATGAATCCTTAAACTTTAACTAGTATATTTGATTTCTGGCCATTCAATGGGATAGGTAAATAAATGATTAGGGATCATGTGTTTATATTGGGCACTTTGTCACATGATCATGGTAGGGAGGGGAAACGAGCGCGCTAACATAAATACGCTCCCGTACTGGTCAACATTGTCCGCCTATCTTGCATCTTAATCTTCGTATTTTCAATATATTTAACTAAGCATGCATATTTTAAAATATTAACGTCTATAGTATAAAAACAAAAAGTTTAGGAAAAATTTCTATAAACTCACACCGTTGGCCGACGAGCAAGAAGCCGGAAAACAAGGCATGCCATCTAAACTTCTTACATCTTACAACCTGAATTATTTTTCTAAGGTTATTTACTACAAGCACACCTGCAGAGATAGATTCGGGCACACTCATGAAGTTTCCTTCCATAGCAATGAACTTCTGGGATAGAATATAACTTTCCAATAACTTTAGAAAATTTATTAGTTGATATGTCTTCAATTTAAAAATTAGGCCACCATGTAAATAGAGCAGAACAATACTTCTTTTCTTCAAAAGTTCTTCTTATAACTTGAACCAATCTTAAACTTCTAAAACCGAATTGATTGTCCGGTATGCCCATCAATCTATGCCCTTCAATACGATCTGAAGGCCTTTAGCACTCTCAAGCTGGTATGTGTAGAAACTTGTTTTATTTTTCAAATTCAGTAACAGTTTTGAGGAAGTATTTTTTTCATAAATTTGAATCTTCATTTTTTATTTGAACAATGAGAAATTTATTCTCACCAATGAGCGAGATTAATTTTTTAATAAGGGCGTTTTTTTATTTATTTCCCTCAAACAGATTGATGGTAGTTTGGAGGTTTTGTTCAAAGATGCATCAGTTTTGTCATTGCCATCTTGCAATATTTTAAATCAGTTTTGACGATTCGTAGAGGATGCAGTGTTATCCCTAGATGTCTTTGGTGCAGATGAAATTTTAGAAGAATTTGGGCTTCGCCCACGCTTTACCTATATAGTGATAACTTGGTTAAGTAGAAAACAAGAGCCCGCAGCGAATAATATCGCTGGCTTAAACGAAGAAGTACTAGGCACATTAACATTACGTTAACGAATCACAACAAAGCAAAGTTGATCGCTGACGAAAAAGTGGCTTTGCCGTTAGAAAAAAATACTAGTAAAGCAAATAAAGCTTATTTACCGAAGTCAATATGTATTACGAATATTATGTACTACGAATATTTTTTTGTTTGTTTTTTTTGTTTTTGTTGTTATTTGTTTCGTATATATGTAAGAAAAACTCTGCTATGACATCTGTCTGTTCACTATAAAGGTTCGGCGAGAACTCGAACACGTAATTAGTGAAAAGGCGAGTAAAAATTTATTGAATCTTTGCTCTTTATAAATAAATTTATTTTTATTTTGATTTCTTCGTACTTAAAACCAAAGTACGAAAATAAAAGTACCAAAATGTTTGATTTTGTTTTGAATGAAACAAAAACGATGAAAACGATTGCTCAACTTGTTTTTGTTTTTTTTTTTTTTTTTTTTTTTTTTTGTATATCACGTCAAAGTATCCAATATGCAAACCCAGCTAAAAAAAATATGTATGGAGCATATATGATATCACATATATGGTTCGGATCCGAAAAATGAGGGTATATGGGCATATATGATTATATATATTCATACATTTTCATACATGAATGTGTAAATATTCCCCCCACATTATGCAGAGTTCATATTCATAATCTCTTGATTCAAAACAGCGCACTGCTGTGCAATAAATTAAATTACTAAAATTACCTTTTTTAGATTTTGAACTGCGAGGTTGTATTTAATGAGACATTTGTTTGGATAAATAATGAAAAACGAACTGAAAGTCATTTCATTCATCAATTTAAGTCAAATGGTGAATCAATTATTTAAAAAACACAAAACTCATATTAGATTAAAAACTAATGCAATTAATTATAAAAGAATATATAATCCGTCTAACAATAGTTTTCAATATAATTTTTTGCAGTAATATGAACTTTGTTTCTTATCTAGAGAATTCTGTTATCTTCTATAAAATTTATGACTGGATTATTCTTTTGATTATTGATTGATATATTAAATGGGGCCCACAATGTATAAAATCATACAAGAATGTTTTTTTTTATGGAACAAAAGTTTTTTAACGTTGAGGGTACGCATATAAACTTTGCATACCGTATGTATTTTCTAATGGATTTCCTATTCACCAATGATAAAATCCAAACATTTTTGATTGCAAAAACAATCTTATGTAAGATATTATGTATGCATACATTCTTATATAGCTCCATATATTAAATCTTATTCCTATATATGGATCCACATATGAAGAGCTTCATAAGTCCCAATTTACACTATGCAAGTCTTATTGCTAAGCTGATTAGTTTGTTAGGCTAGAGAGACGGGGGGAAAAGAAACGTTGCTGTTCCCCTCGTCTCTCTCTCCCTGAAACGAATCAGCTTAGCAATAAGACTTGCATAGTGTGATTTGGGACTAATTAAATTTCCATATATGAGCTCATATGTTATAATACATTTCATATATTAGTCCATATATTACTTCATATATAATAGTTTTGCAATGTATAATCCCATACATTTCCATACATGAATTCATACATATTCATATATAGTTATATACAAACATATGTTAAAAATATATGGACCATATATAATTTTTTTAGCTGGGAATTTAAACTTTTCAGAAGAGCGCGAAGGCCCGTATTTCTAAACGTGCCAGACTTAAAATATTTCTCATTGAGTTATCTATCGTTCGTGAGAATTTCAGCATTTTTTAACGAGGTACATCGTAAAAATTAGGGTATTATTAACTATAGTTAATCGATTTTTGTAAAAAAAATTTTTGGCGGCTATCGCACGATATAGAGTGCAGATTCGGTTAACGCAACCAATAGTAATTTTAACCTGTTGCGAAAACCAAGCAAATAATTTCTATGCCTGTTTTCAACCAAAAAGCTTTTTTAAGACCAAATAAAATGTTTATTAAAGAATAAAATGTTAACTTTTTAATCAAATGCATTTATTTAATTTAAATAAATAATAAAAACATATGCATACATATATTTACTGGTACATATTCTATAAAGTAAATTTGCAGAATATGGTTGCACAAAAATGGAAAGGGTGACTAAGACCATATGTGCATAATGTTATTAAGAGTATTATTCAAAATTTGTTTGTGACTGATTATACCCAACCTGTACCTTCACATAGGAAGTATAAACGTGGTTGTCAATAAAATTCTACCAAAAGAACGGCAAGACTATACGGTTATCCGTGGAAAATTAGTTAAACAGTGCGAGCGAGACGAAAAACTTTCGAAGGCCAAACAATACACAAGCCTAACCGCACTTAAGAAATAATTACGAAGACGTGAGATGCTGTTCTTTAACCCAAAGTCGCTTAGCGACTAACATACATATATATTTAAAATAAATAAAAGATACACATTCTAAAGTGTAAAGTTGTACTGATGGAAAAAGTGTGAAATTTTCGACTGAATTCTTTTTTATGACATACTTTTAAACTAAACACTAAAATAAATTTAAAAAAAGTCGAAAGGAAAGCAACTGTTTGTGTTCTTTGAACTTAACTTTTTACTTTTACTGTTGACGACTGTGCAGTTTCTGTGATTTTATTCGTCTATAGTACGAAGTTACCGCAAAACAAAACTATACGAACGCAAACACAATAAAATATTTCTCAATATTGGCTATTTGCTTTCAAAGCAGGAGCGAAAGCAAAAGTTAACTTTTTGAACAAAAAACTGCTGCTTCAAAGCATTAGCATATTATTTGAAACTTTTGCTTTTCCGCTGTCAGTTTTTTTTGAACACTGCTATTTACATATTAGGCTGCAATTAAATATCACTCATACGTATAAATTTAAACCAAAAATGTTGCATACTTCGTTGGATACCGATATACAGAGGGAACTGCAACTTAGTGCGTATGAGTTATAATGATGTAAATCAGTTAGAACAACCACACACAAATATAATTCTTTCTGCAAAAAAACCGAATTCAATGTAAAGATCTGATAGAAGAAGATAAGAAGAAGTACGTGAAATATATAAAATTAATTTTTAATGGGCGTGCCTCCGCCCATATATTAAATTCAATATTGTGTGCTTTTCAGAGCTCAGGGTGCGTGTTAAACACCCCATTTTTTTTAAATGGAAAGTTGTGTCTATTTTAGAGTTCAAGGTGTGTGCTAAGTCTTGGAAAAAGCGGTTAAATAGAAACGCGTTAAATATTATAATAAATCTTAATGTGAATAACCCGGCCCACTTTTTCAACTTTCAATTGATATTTGCCCGGGAGCCGTCAGAGCTACGACCCTGAAATTTGAACACAGTGTGTAGAACTTTGGCTGCTACAACAAAGAGTACATGAGATTTAACAACCAAATGGTGTTCCAAGACGAACAACGAAAACTGATAGAATCCCATGTAATATACATACTATGGTATGTATGTATGTATATTAGTGTCTTGCACAAGAGTATTTATAAGACTTTTTAAGACATTTTTTCCAATGCTTTACTACAGCGAAATATTCTAAAAGAATCGCTAAACAACACTGTTGGCAAGACAGCCCACCGAAAAAAATTACTTGCCAACAGTGTTGCTTAGCGATTCTTTTAGAATATTTCGCTGTAGTAAAGCATTTGAAAAAATCTCTCATGTCTTGAAAGGTCTTATAAATAGTCTTGTGCAGGACACTAATGTATATAGACACTTGGAATTTATAAGCCCAGTGTATTTTTATACAGACTAAAACAACTAACACTAAAATTTAAAAAAAAAAATAAAATTGAAGGGTGTTCTATCAGTTAGTGTAATTTTGACAACTTGCTGTATCCTGGAAACCGTAAGAACAAGCTCTTGATATTTTCAAAAAACGGTAAAACAAATCAGATGCTAATCCTAATGTAACATCAGAGCGCCTTCCATCGTTGTGTAGTAGAATCATCGGCTAAGTAAAAAAAAAACTAATAAAATGGCTACTAAACGTAGCTTTAAAATTTAATATGCCTCTTTTGACACCAAACAGCACTGCCACACTGCATTATTAAAAAGCATATAAAAACAGTTTAAAAAGAATGAAGCTTTCCACTATCCCTTTCTTCACCACCTGTCTTCCTTATCACCATCCCTTTGCTATCATCCTATCTCACTATCTTCTCTTCAACTCACAGGTAGCACAAAGGGATCATTGTATTGGACCCAAGTGAGCTGGACTCTAAATTTCACCCTTCCTAACCAGCAGCTAACCTGCTAACCTAACCTTACCTAACCTTGCAAGACGGCTGTTTGACAATAAAAAAGTTATCTGCAAAAATTGTCAGTCGAAAAATTATCAGTTCACACGGTTGTCATATGCAAAGATTGTCAGATCTGTTGTTATGCGTTGCCAGACTTAAATTTTTTTTTTAGAAATTGTTAAATATCAATCGTTTGTGGCTCTCTTAAATGTAAAAAAAGAAAATATAAATTATTATTATTGACCATAAAGAAGCAACTGCAATGATATTGTATGCACGTATTTTGTTATATATTTTTTCTTTAAAACCAAGACTGTGCATTGTTGCCCATAGAAAGAATTCTCTCAAAATGACGCCATTGTCAGGTGAATAAACTTTGCACATCTGGCAAGTTTAGAATATCTGACAAATATCTATCAATAATTTTAAAACTTAAAATATGTTCACACGATTGTAAGCTGTCTGACAATTTGTTGCCAGCTGCAATGGGCTGACAATGATGTCGGACAAAAGTTGCCAGTTCACACGGTTGTAAGCAATTTTTGGCACATTTTACTAACATAATTGTAAGATCTGACAACCGTCTGTACATAGCTTTGTACGTTTCTTTCTGCATTATATGCAAAGATATTCCTTAATTAAAATATGTATATGATAGGCTGCATATTACAAAAAATATCAAAATAGAACCAATTAACAATGGTTAATTTGTAACAACCTCGTCTGTATTTTTTTGTCATTGTTTCTTCATAACTCTGGCCAATTTGTTCAGCACAAAGGAACGGTTTCAGGGAAATGAACTGTAATATGTTCTTTAATTAATTTTATGGTTAGAACTGTACTTTAGCGATAAATTTTATTTTTGTCTCTATTTACTAAAAATTAATAAGAACTCGTTACAAGCTGTCAACGAAAGACCATAGATTTGAAACATAACTGTGCTGAGAGCATAATAAGCAATATAGCACAAACCTTCGTTTAAACTTAAATAAAAATTGAACAGATATAAAAAATCTAGAGTAAAGGTCTTCCTCAAACATGAAATATGTTTAATTGAAAAAAATTGTTTTTTGTTATATTTTTACCAAAAATTTTTTTTCAATTTCCAACCCTGTAACTATAATTTTGATTTTTCTAATTTTTAATACTAATTTATTTCTTTCTAAAATATGCAATATATTTAATTACCAAAGAAATAATTAGTTTTATTTAATTAGTTTTATATACCAGAAAAAGTTAAAGTTTTCCAGGTCTGGAGCTATGCTTTTTGTTTTCATAATTTTTATGCAAAACAATTTCTTTCTAAATAATAAAGTATAAATAATTTGTAAGCAAAAAGAAAAAAATAATTTTCCCTACGTGCTTTTATATACAAAAATATTTTATTTTCCAACCCTGGAACCATATTTGACCTAGTTACTTTTATATACAAAAAAATTAGCTTTAAAACCCCAGAATCATCGTTTTAGATTTTTCTGATTCATTATACCAATCTAGTAGTTCTTAAAAATATGTTAAGGGAACAAAGAAAAAAGGAAATTAAAAACAATTTTTATTTAGTTACTTTAATATACAGAAAAAAGTTAAAACTTTCCAGGTCTGGAGCTGTGGTTTTAATTGTATATAAAATATAGAGATGTGCACGTGAGCGTTTTTTGAATCACGACACGTGAATAACGCGTGATTCACGCGTGACACGACAGAATCACGACATTTGCACATCTCTAATAAAATACCATAAAAAGTGTAAGTTTCCCAAACCTTGAATCATCCTTTTTGATTTTTCTGATTTCTTACAGATATGTTTAATTATAGAAAAAAGGTAAAATTTGTTACTTTTGTATAAAAAAATTTTAAATTTTCCAACCCTGGAAACGTCATTTTATTTTTTTTTTTAATTTAAAATACCAATTTGTACTGAAGTATTAAATAATTTAATTTAATAAAAACAATAAAAATTAGTTTAAGGTAGTTATTTTTTTATATCACCAACATTTTAAGTTTCCCAACCCTGGTATCATGGTTTTTGATTTTTCTGGTTTCTTACGCCAATCTCTTTCTTTTAAGAATATAAGATATATGTAATTTATAGAAAAAAGGAAAAATTTGTTTCAGTAAGTTAATTTTGTATAATTTTGTATAAAAAAATTTAAAGTTTTCCAACCCTGGAAACATCTTTTAAATATTTTTTGATTATTTTTTATTAGGAATACCAATTTTATTCATACTGAAGTATAAAATATGTTTATTTAATAAAAAAATAATAAGAATTAGTTTTCGGTAGTTACTTTAGTATGGCAAAATAAAGTTTGAGTTTTCCAGCTATGAAATTGTCTGCTCGATTTTTCTGATTTTCAGTACCAATCTTTATGAAACTATTTCTGACACACCAGCCTAAGACCGAAGTCTCTACATTTTCTGGGAGCTTCGGAAACTCGATTTCACGTACAGACAGACCCTACAGATCGCTTATTTGTCTTTCCTATGCATAGAGATCCAGAATATATATGCTTTATGGCTCGCTTATTAATATTGTGGAGATTACAATTGGAACGACAAACCTATACATACTCTTTTACCATTTTTTGGTAAAGGGTATAATTATAAGAGATGATCCAAATTTGCACTACTTCCAGATTGCATTTTCACGACTTCTTGGGAATGTCTGTTTTTACTATGATATATCGAGCGCTGCGCACGTATTTCACCACAAGGGAATAATGAGAACGTGGACGAGATGTCGTTTTTGCAAGAGGATACATACAAATATATATATGTAAGTCCGGCGGACATGAAAATAATTGGCTACCAAGATTGCCTCACATATCAATCTGCTAAACAGTTGCAGCTGTATGCCAATAAATTAGAATCGTCCTCTAGCCACAAAGTGAACATGAGGCGGTACAACTCTCAAACTAAACCAGAATATTTATATATAGAAATATACATACGTACAAGTGTATACACATCAAGCATACATGTGCATTTATCTATATGTGTCTTACAATTTCCTGTCATGCTAATTTTAAATCTCGAAATGAAAAAAAGTAAGACGCAAATAAAAAAAAGCAAGAATCAGCGAAAAAATCTGGCAGCTACCGCAAATTGTCAATATATGAATGATTATGAGTGGGTGCGAGTTAGCATTACTTCTGTACTTATGCTGTAATTAAGTGTGTGTGTGTGTGTGTGTGTGTGTGCAGCAAGCAAATGTTAGGCTTCAGCCTAACAAAGGAAATGTTTTTTGACACTACGATCGCAATAAGCCTGTATTTTCTGAACTAACTACATATTTATGTAATAAAATCAGAAGAAGATCTATCTATCGGAATCAGTGTTTATCGGTACTATTGGGAGGGAAGAGGGAAGTGACTAGCTTATATAGAATTGTCATCAGTCCTCTTATCCCCAGACACTGTCCAGTTTTTTTCATATGTCCTCGTTAAAAGTTGGAGTCTGGAAATGTCATAATTTTTGACGAACCTTTTATTTATCTTTTTTGAAAATAAGAAAGCGTAATAGGCGCAAAAATTCTGCTTCTTTATTCTTATTATATTCTTGTGTTCGTGTAGTCTACTTATCAAATGAATTTTCATGCAAACTGTAACAATATTAATTTTTGATCTGATATTTTTAAATATGATTTTATTTATGTAGCTTACCCGGTGTGCTTCGCTACTCCCATCGTTTTATTATAAACATTTGTAAGAAAAAGTATGTATAAGTATATTTTTATATAATATTATAATATTACAATTACATCCATAAAATTAATAAACATTTTGTGTAAGCGCTTTGGGCTGGACAATATTTTTCGGTTTACTTCCTTCAGCCAGAGGATATGTATACATTTTTGGTTGTCCATTTTGTTAACAGCGTTGTAGCATATTACATGCTGGCCAGGCGGAGTTATATCCACACGTAGTTGAATTGCGTAATTACCTGCAGGTAGTTTATCGATTGAAGTTTTAAATAATGGTGTCAATGCATTGTGTTGGTTAAAAAATGCTTACAAAGAATATATGACGGTACAATTCGTGCCTGGAGCAATATTGCATCATCGTCACCCATAAAATTTATTTGTAAAAATTTATTATCAGCATCAACAACAAGTAAAAATGAGCCAAGGCAGTGATAAATTTGCCTTTGAACCTTAAACGTACATGATCATGGAAAACTTTGTCGGCTCAAAAAGAATCACCCTCACTTTACAATATCTGTTTAATTTTACTTATGCTGAAGCCACACTTTAAATAAGTCGTTTTCAATTTCATCACAAATGCTGTGTGTCAAAATTCCTTGAAATTAATAGCTGTTACACAAATTGATAATCAATTTCATTTTTAAATGCCACACGCAAAGAAAAAATATGGTTGAGGCAACCATAATCAAACAGTAACATACTATGATTGAATTATATGGTTGCAGTCAAATCATATTATTGTTAATAGAAAAGCAAACTTTAATAATATTATTATCTGAGTTAACAATAATATTATCTACAAAAACAATGAACTTTGTTATATCTAATCTTAGTATTGTAAATATGACAACACTATTGTTAGATATGGCTAAAATATAATTGAGACTCACCATACCATGTTCTAATATTATATTAATATTGTTAAATACGACCACAGTATTATTTAATATAATAATACTATTTTGTTTTTTAATCATATATTTATTGTAGAAACAACTGTGCGTCAAAATCTAAATAAAAATAACTTAATATTGTTGAAATAAAATGTATATATAGAAATGTATACTTACAAGTCATACTGACATGTCTGTATAAAGAGATACACAAATGTTTATATATTTTTATTGGTCTAACCGTTTGTTTATTCTTTATTTATTTATTCATTCATTTATTTAACACCACCCGTGCAATACCGATAGCTTACAAACGAAATGCTGAACTGACAGATGTTTCTGAAAAAGATTTTTTTTAAAACTTAACATAGTATGGTTTTGGATAACATTATATTGTTATTTACATATTATTTTTAAATAATAATACAAATTATGTTGTAGTCATAAATTTTTAACAAGACTATATTGTTAAACTCTAACCATATCACACTTTTTTATGGATGTGATAATGTAATTATTAAATTGAAACATTACTCTGTTTATCGTAACGAAATAAATGTTCAAAATAACAATAACTAGTTTTCAGCGACCACACATGTGTTTCGGAGAGCATAATATTGTTTTCTCAACCATTCTACAACCATATCTTTTCTTTGCGTGTATATGCATATACATATATATGTATATATGAATTCGTGTATGGAAATGCATAGCATTATACATTGGGAAGAGTATTATGTATGAATTGATATATAAACAAATATTGGTATGTGAACTCATACATGGATTATACAACAATTTTGTGTGAGATATTATATCGTGAGCCTATATTTAAAATATGTCAACTAAAAAAACTAAATTGTAAAAATATTTTTTTATATAAATTTATTTATTGCATCTTCAAAAAATGAACTAATAATAAGTAATATAATCTTAAATCTAAATATAATAATTAGGTCCAATCAGTGTCGGACATAATCTTAGTGATAGTAATTAATAAGACATAATAGTCGTGTTAAGCAAAAAATAAGTATTTTCAAAAAGTTTCATCTGGAGTGTTAAGTATTAGAGCCCTAGTGTCTGTCTTTTTCAAGCGGATGTGACCGCAGTAAAGTTCAAGATATTACGAGCAAATGAATTGAGATGTGACTCGAGTTTTGTTAAATACATATATGCCTGCGTATTTTGCAATTTCAAGTGGTATATTTAGACCAAGTGGTATATTTATATCACGATGTAAATTTGAATTTTTGATGTACCATGGAGCCGATGTTATTAGCCTTAAAATCTTGTTTTGCTTTCTTTGGATTCTCTCTACATTGAAAGCTGAAGCAGTGCCCCAAAATGACTTGTATATTAAAAGTTTACAATATAAGCTGAGTGTTGAATTTCTACCAATCAGCCAATGTACCTGAGTTAATTATAGCTTCATTTGTGTTAGCTTAGAGTCAACGTGGTGTATCCATGTAAAAATAATTGATGTGCCTTCCATAAGATGATTTAAATATGCCTACTTATTTATAGGTAATCAAACAAATTTTTATTTGCACTGATTTGCACATTTTTTTGAGATAGCATATTTTAGTCGATCCAAAAACAAATATTGTCTTTAGTGTTAGCATATTTTGTCGGAAAACAAAAACATAATTTTTAAATATATTTATGTTTTTCAATCTCTATTGTAGCAGGGCTTTTTCAAATTTTAAATTTCGAAAGCATATGTATATATTGACTATAATCGGTAAAAACATAATGTTTCTATTCGATTAAAAGTTAAACATATACATATTAACAATTTTTTATTGGAAAATCAGTAATTTTGCTAAAAAAGAATTTAATTTCATATTGGAAATTGTATTAATCTGAAAATTTTATTATATGTACATTAGAGCGGCCGTCATTTATTTATTTTTTTTCTTATGATCTCTCTCTGCAAATCGGTTCTGTTTTATTAAAAAAAAATACAAAAAAAATTTATAGCGATAAGCTGTGTTTAAGGGGGTGCATCTGCCCCCTATATGTATAATATGTATGAAATAATCTAATAGATATAAGGTCTTATTGTACATGCTTAATATAAATAATTTCCATATACATAAATATAATTTTGGTACATAAAATTTTTGGTATTTCGTTGGTTATTTTCTTCATTATTTTCTAACATATTAATTTTAGCAAAAATCTTTCTTTGTTGACCAGAAGAGTTAAAATATTGCATATATCATATTCTTGGGCTTGAAGGCCATCTTTGAGGGGCGGACGCAACCCCTAAAACACAACTTATCGCAATGAAAATTGTTTGCATTTTTTTACATAAGACTGTACCGATTTGGGGGAGAGCGCATAAGAAATAAAAAAATAGATAGCGGTCACTCTAATGTACATACATACATACATACGTATGTATATACTTATGTTCAAAGATATGTGGTGAAAATGTCCGCATTCGTTTTACTGAAGTTCAAGTGTAAATTCATGCAGATACACAAATGAACGTGCGCCTGCCTCTATGCGCTTTTGATTACAAACACTCGTAAAATTTGTTTGTACATACTTGTATTCATTCGCTTTATCTTTCTAAATAAAGTAATAAATTTGTGATTCAGATGTTTCAAAATTATGAATGAAAATCTTAAAATAATTTTTCATAAATAGATATCAATGAGTGTATTAATGTTGTTGGTATTGTTGTTGTTGGTACTGCTGCTAACACTGTAGTTCTTTTTGTTGCTGCTGTTGTTCATACTGCCGTTATTATAAAAAAACAAAGAGAAGGCTGTATAACAACCAAACAAAAAACTGTGACAAAATTTAAACAGTTCTAAATATAGAAATATACCCAGCTAACCTTTTCGATCGCAGAAGAGTCTATTGTGAATCGTATGCAGAGGATTTTAATAGTAGGAGATGCTTCTCAGCGGAGAAACTGTTACATGTAGGCGATTCATATACATACAAGAACAGTGGAATCATTTGAGTTTTCTTTAGAAGACTATCTAACAAATCTTTTATGAAGGAAATTAAATTGCATGAGGCTCCTCAATGTTATTCTTATATGAGCCATTGCGAGAGTTGTAAAATAATCATTCGGTAACGCTTTGAGGAATCGTAAAATACTCCGTAGGATTACAATTTTGCACTTTAAAAATGAAAAATCAATTTTTTAGTACTTATTAATAAATAATTTTTCTTCATTTATTGATTACAAACTATTTTATGTATGTATATATGTATGTAGATGCAACCAGCCTCTATACACGGAAACTTTTTGATTGCTATGTTGAATTATCTTCTATAATCGCCCTAGGATCCAGTGGAAGTTAAAGGAACGTATATATGTATATATATATATATATATATATATATATCTTTGTCGTGCACAAAGTGGTGCTGCAATAATTCTGAATGGCAAAGATCTATAAAAAAACTAACTATGTAAAAGAAATAAATTATTTTAAAAGCCCCACTAATTTAATAAATATTTGTGGTAATATACCAAACACATTAAATTAATATGTGGTTTACTTTAATATATATTTAATGCTTATAAAAAATAAAAACATACTTGTAACAACCGGCGAGATTCTTATTCAAAACTCAAATGAAAATATCAGCGAAGAAATGAAGAAACAAATAAAGTCTGTAACATTAAACACGAAAATAAAAAGAAGAAAATATTTTACATAAATGTATCGTCGATTAAGCATTGCAACTTTTATAAGAAAGAGTTAAACACTAACGGTCCTATGCATAATGAGAAACTAGCATAAGGTTAGCATAAGTTTCAAAATTGAACGTGGTCTTAACGAGCTTTGAAGTACAATGTTACATTTATAATTACGCCAGTGTGTTAAACTATTATTCGTTGATTTTTAGTGTCAAATTATATGGCAAATCTCGTTAAGATCATTTTAAATTTTGCCACTCATGCTAACTTCATGCTAGTTTTTCATTTTGCATAGGGCCCTAAGTGTACAATATCACTTTCCAAATAGTCATCAGAAGATTCGTTTAGGTGTTGTATATTAGTCACCATCGCCAAGAGCTGTTTCTTGGCTAGCTGGGTAAATAATAAAATCTTTCCCCACAAGCAAAAAGATACAATATCTATAGTCTCATTCGATTTCAATTCATTCATGGTTTTGTTTTTGTGTAAGTACATTAAAACGGCACGTTTACATGCATTTATGTGTGTATGAAAAATACTGCAGTTCTTAGAATGTGCAAAGTGTAAATCCTACACGGCAAGTAAAAAGTCACGTGATCATGTTTCTCTGCCTCGGAAATATGTCCTCTTCGGCAGCATGTGTCGTCACATTTGAATGTTGGCGCAGAAATACTATATACGTTTTACCCCATGTACTTATTAATACGTATGTACATATGAATGGGTTAGAGCACAAGTGATCCAAGTCACTAATATTAAGTATTATAGAAAAATTACCTTTAAGTCATACTGTAATAAAAAATGTTAGATACTTTGTGAAATCTAATTTATTTAGCAAGAAAAATTCTGAAATATATTGCAATCTAACATGTTAGAAAAATATAAATTTTTCATATACACATTCTCACTTCAACCTCTTGTGCTCTATTATTTTTTTTTTAGTTTGTAAATAAATGAACGTGTATTTCAAAAGTCCTAGTACACGAAATTAAAAAAGAAATCACATTTTATTCAGAAACTTTTTTGATACATTTCTTAATCGTCATAGTCAGTTTCCATTACATCATCAGGCTCATCTTTATATTTACCTTTGTTTTCGATTCTTTCATCCATTCTATCGCTAGGAAGTGCTGAGAACCATTCATGGTGAATTGGTGAAAAATAGCAAAGAGGATTCTGGAAGTTTTTGAATTTTAAGAATTTCAACTGTTTTTCGGTTTGGTCAATATTCCGAGCTTTCATGTTTACTTTGCTCAAGCTTCCTTGCTCATTCAAAAGATTTTCTTTGTGTGATAAGTTCCAAGGATTATCCTTCTCTAAACGTAACCATTGCCTTTTTTAGATGCCGGGTGTACTACTTTTGAAGAACATTTGGATGGGCTCACAAATTATAAAATCCTTACTACTCATTGATGTTACAGAAAACTTTTTACTTGAATTCGCTACAAGCTTTTCCCCAATATTGAGGTACATAAACTTGGCAGATATTTTTTTTAATTTCTATAATTCCAAAATGTTAGTCACACTACTTGAATAAATGCCCAGAGAGTAAAAACTTGTGACTCACTTCTTAAACATGAGTATTTTGAACAACATATAAGCAAAACTGAACAATGTGGTGACTGTTATTTTGTAAGTTGTCACATTTTGTAAGTTGTCACATTTTGTAAGTTGTCACATTTTTATTCAAAGAATTAATAAATTTCAACAGCAGAATTTCAAGAATTAATTTCTTAGGGTCCACGTGTAACTTGGCTTTCAATCCACATATATGTACATATTAGTTTATCTTGGTACACAAGGGGTATATGACTACTTATATCCATAGTGCTCCAAGCGTTACATGTTTTTTTATGCGAAGTGCTAGAATTGATCTCCATATCTCGCCATCGGATACCCTGAATTTCTTTAAACTTTACCTGAAAATTTCATGAATGACCTCATTTTGAAAAAAAAAATGCATTTGAACCCCTTGTGCTTTTATACATATGTACTTATGTATTTAAAAAAAAAAATTCAACCAACATGTGGCTTTTGACATATCGTGTACTTTGGACTTAACGCAAGTCATTTGAATGTCACATGTGCATTTATGTAAAGATTTCAGCAATTATTAATAAAATTATGCATTCACAAAAGGATCCGATAGTCAGTGAACCAGTTATATATCAAAATATAGAACGATAAGAAAACAATTTCAACCATGCAAACAATCGACATACGATAACAAGAGGCTATCAATGTTGATCTGTAAAATGGAAAGTATCTACAACAAAAATTTTAAATTCATTTGATGGACGAATACATAACGAGAAACTAGAAAATACATATTATAACTTGGAAATTATCAGAACTACAGGGTTGCTTGCACAATGCTAGGCACCAGCCCTTTATTACGGAAATAATATTTTTCAAACTTTGAACTGCAACAAAATTTTTTTTACCAAATAAAAAGTTCAACATAATTGAAGTTTTTACTTATTAGCATTTCTATTGTAACCACTTCCGCAGTATGCTTAGGAGTAGTATTTGATAAAATTAAACAGTATTTTTTCAATAACTTGAATTATATATATGTATGTATGTATGTATATATGTACATACTATATCTGTGGTTTTCATTAATAACAGCGTATGTCCAAAATTTAAATTTTTCAGGAGAGACAAAAAGACCCAGCTAAAAATAATTATATGTATGTATTGGCGCATATATTTTTAATATATGAATGTATTTAAATAATATGTATATATGTATGTCAGTGGATGTATGTATACCTACATAATAGATGGCAAAAGTACTATATATGAATTGATATATTAGCCCAATTCACAATCTTGTGCAAATGGTCTTGCATCGTTGCATTTGCAAAATGCTACAGTATATCGATACTCACCACTAAGAATGTTTAAGTGGTGAGTAGAATATACTACACAATTTTGCACATGCAACGATGCAACACCATTTGCACAAGATTGTGAATTGGGCTATTGAGTTATATATGAATTGTATTATAATATATGAGCTCATATATGGAAATTTAATTACACAGCTCTTCATATGTGGATCAATATTTAGAATTAAGATGTAATATACGGCGCCTTATAAAAATGTATGCATGCATGATATCTTACTTAAGATCGCATTTTTCGTTCCTTTTCTCCCTTTTTAGGGTTCCGTACACCAAGGGTGCAAAGGAACCCTATTTTTTTCGCTACGCTGTCCGTCTGTCCGTCACACGCTATTTTCTCAGGAACCGTAAGAGCTACGAACCTGAAATTTGGACAAAGTACTTAGAACCTTGGCCGCTACAACAACAAAACAGAGAGAGAGAGAGAGAGAGAGAGAGTAAAAAATTAAAGGGTGTTTCAAAACGAGCAACGAAAATGTTTAAAATCTCATGTAATGTACATACATATGTATATTGACACTTGAAATTTGTAAAATTAGTGTATTTTTATAAAGACTACAACAATTGACACTAAAATTGGAAAAAATTTAAATTAAAGGGTGTTCTATCAGTTAATGCAATTTTGACTATGTCATTTTGAAAACTTGCTGTATCTTGGAAACCGTAAGAGGCAAACTCTTGAAATTTTCAAAAACGGTAAAACTAAAAATCCCAAAATTATAAAATCGCCTATCCGAAAAAATCGCCACAAATCGAAAAAACGTCGCCAAGACGAAAAAAATTGCCAAAATTAAAAAAAAATCTAACACTAAAATAAATCGCCATAACCGAAAAAATCGCCGCAATGAATAAAACCCCAAAAATAGGAAAAAATCGACAAAACGCGAAAAAGGCGCCACAAATAAAAAAATCGCTTAAATGAAATAAAATCTCCAAAATAAAAAAATCGCCAAAATTAAAAAAACCCCAAAATGAAAAAAATCGCCAAAATTAAAAAACGCCAAAACCAAAAAAAGAAAATCGCCAAAACGCGAAAAAGGCGCCAAAGCTGAAAAATCGCGTAAATGAAAAAATTGCCAAACTGAAAAAAGTCGACAAAATGAAAAAACGCCAAAATCCGACATAATCGACAAATAGAGAAAAGAAAGTGCCAAAACTAAAAGAGCGCCAAAACTTAAAAAAATCGCACCAAACCGAAAAACCCAAAAAACGAAAGGCTAAACTTCGTATTGAATTACAAGTCTAGTGTCCGTATGCAACCCTTCGTGCGCGGTTTAAAGTCCACTTTATTATTTTCGCTACGCTGTCCGTCTGTTCGTCAAAGGCTATAATCTCGAGAACCGTAAGAGCTACTGACCTGAAATATGCACAGGTTGTGTAGAACTTTGGCTGATACCACAACAAATACCTGCTAGTTAAAAATTAAAGGGTGGTCTAAAACGAACAAAAAAAAAATGTTAAAATACCATGTAATATACATACATACAATTGTATGTACATATGTATATAGACTAATTTTGGGATTTTTTAGTTTTACCGTTTTTGAAAATTTCAAGAGTTTGCCTCTTACGGTTTCCAAGATACAGCAAGTTTTCAAAATGACATGTTCAAAATTGCATTAACTGATAGAACACCCTTTAATTTAAGTTTTTGTAAATTTTAGTGTCAATGGTTGTAGTCTGTATAAAAATACTCTAATTTTAAAAATTTCAAGTGTCAATATACATATGTACATACAATTGTATGTATACTTTATGGAATTTTAAAATTTTTCGTTGCTCGTTTTGGAACGTCCTTTAATTTTTAACTCTCATGTATTTGTTGTTGTAGCGGCCAATGTTCTACATACTCTGTCCAAATTTAGGTCCGTAGCTCTTACGGTTCCTGAGAAAATAGCGTGTGACGGACAGACGGACAGCGTAGCGAAAACAATAGGGTTCCTTTTCACCTTTGGTGTACGGAACCTAAAAATTAGTAGCTCATATTGCACACTAGATGGTGTTGAGTGTATTTCTATGCAGCTGTTAAGTTTCTCTGTACTTCTTGTTGTCCGTATGATTACACTAATACACTCATACATAGGTCACACCGATTTGATAACGCTTTACGATTGGTTAACGATTACATCGCACTTCTTACTCAAAATTTGTGATTGTATTGTGAAAAAGATTCCCTGCAAATAATATTGGGGTACGTGTTCCTATTTAGATGAAACGGACTAGTTACATCATGTACAGACTAATACATCCGTACAAACTAATATTTTATGCATTTATTTATTTAATTTTTTTGAAAAAATATTCGTATTCGTATTCACCAAATTCCGGCGAATACGAATGCGAATACGAATATTAAAAAATGGCCGAATCTTCGGCAATTTGAATACGAATATTCGTGCATCACTATTACATACATTCTGCAAATGTTCTCGAAAATTCTTGCTGTTACATATTTGTGACAGCTACATACGCATGTAAAAAGGGCTGTGTTCCACAAAATTTCCTAAAACTTCGGGCAAATGAGAGTAAAGTTATCCAAAATTGTTGGAACGCAAAAAATTATAATTGCACAAATTAAATGTTAATGTTAATATTAATGTTGCTTACTTTTTAGATAAAATTTAATTTAAGTGATTTTAGTGGCAACATCTGAGAAATATGCACAAATTCAAGTTTTTTATTTAAACAGAACCTTCCACTTTGTTTTTTTTATTAATTTTTAAATAAAAACTTTTTATCTTTATTTGCGAATTTTGACATTTTTTTTTAAGCTTCATATGCTAACAAAAAACAGCTGATTTTCAATTCTTTTCCGAACCTAACCAAAGCAAAAGTTCGTACAAATCTGTACAGGAAATTGCACAAAAATTGTTATGTGAAACGCTTTTGGGTAACTTTTAACAACTTCGGTTTGTTTCGTTATGCATCTGGGACAGACTTAATATTGCACATATCAAAATTCAAATGTACCAAGCTTGTACACGGCATGTCAAATGTACACATTTGTGCCAATGTGTACTGCATCTGAGTTTCACAAAAAGTGGAAGTACACGGTATTTAGTAAATGTAACTTCATGATGACGTCAAAAATACGGCATGTACAATACACGCTCAAGACGCTACAAATGAAATCTTCCAAGTGCATTTAATTCTTCATCGTTTTATGACATTTACAACACCTGCACTAATAAAATGTGTATGAAATTGGTACAGGCGAAATCGACATACATATTTCAACTCCAATAACAAAAAAGAATAAATACAAAAAAAAAGATACTCAGACACACCAAATATATGATGGATGGATGGTTGGTTGATTGGTTGGATACTTGTTCGTACATGTTGCAAGCATGCTTTCTAACAAAATTATTTATACAATAGAAGGGAATATCACAGAATAAGGGAATGGGGTTGGTAGGGTATAAACAATTTAACACTTACATTTGCTATAAAAGACAAAGTTGAGCATAATAACCCAGCTAGCCAAAATCTGCTTAATACGCGTTGGTATTTAAAACACAGCTGCTAAACCAATTTCCTGATGTTTCTTTGGAGAATGATACTGTACACTTTATATTTAACTCTATTTTATAAATCTTGCAATCAGTGTGGCCACAACTGAAAATAATTTGAATGCTAAATGAGGCTTAAGATAATGCTAAAAATTCTGTAAAAATATCTGAAAATGCGAAGAAATAATGTTTAAATTTGGAATGATATTTTACAAATTATATCGCTATAATTACGAATAAATATTTTATTTCGTTTAACCGAAGTTGAATCAAAAATAAAGAAATAGTAGCATACAAAATAACATTGCTGAATTCATAAAACCTCTTGTATCTTTGTATTATCGTATTAAATATAATAATGTAAAATTTATTGTAGGTAATTTTCACATTAAAATGAAATAAATTAAATAATTTTACACTTTTATTTTATATGGTTTTAATATACACAGAAAAAACTAAATTTCGTTTTCAGTAACCAAATTCATTGAATCAGTAAATATTTTGTATGAATGCGGACCTACAAAGAAATTTGTAGATACTGATAACAATTTTGTAAAAATTTAACTGGAAAAAAAATTTTATTTCTAGTTAACTTATTATGGCATTAGAGAAAAAAGTTAACTGAAGCCCAAAATATTTTCAGTCAAATGTATTAATAGGAATAGAAAAACATTTTTGCATATTTTTTGTATTATTCAGCAAATTTTTTTTTTTATAATTTAAAATTACATTCACCAAAATTTTTCAATAACCATTATTACCTACTAGTGTCCTGCATAAGAGTATTTATAAGACTTTTCAAGACATGAGAGATTTTTTCCAATGCTTTACTACAGCGAAGTATTCTAAAAGAATCGCTAAACAACACTGTTGGCAAGACAAACCACCGAAAAAAATTACTTGCCAACAGTGTTGCTTAGCGATTCTTTTAGAATATTTCGCTGTGGTAAAGCATTTGAAAAAATCTCTCATGTCTTGAAAGGTCTTATAAATAGTCTTGTGCAGGACACTATTACCTATTTATCTAAAAAAAATTAGTAAAAGCTTGCAAAAATTACTTTAAGTATTCCAGAAAAATCAAATAATAATGTTCAACAATTTCTTGTTTGTTTATTAAATAAAATATTTTTTAGATCTACTCGTATGAAATAATTAAGAAAAAAAATTAAAAAAATCAGACAAACTCTTTTTACAGTGTATAAAAATAAATTTAACTGAAAAACAACATATTTAAATATAAAAATAAATCTAAAAAATTTTGTTACAAATTTTACTTTATATAGACTTTATGAATAAGAATTTTCACTCTATACAGTTTTTTTTACAAGATTTAAAATTGGACAATTTAATTTACTGGAACAGTAAGAAATATTAACTGAAACTAAATTTTATTTCAAAACACACGCTTGTTTGAAAATTGTTTGGGAATAATTTTTCTGTGTATGCTTGCTATCAACATAATGTTAAAAATATACTCTTTGCATTTAAATTTACTTTTATCAGTTCTATTTTTCATTGCATGTCCAGGGGGTCGATTCTGGTTCTGTAATAAGTCCCAAATCACACTGTGCAAGTCTTATTGCTAAGCTGATTAATTTCAGGGATAGAGAGACAAGGGGAACAGCAACGTCTCTTTTCCCCCCGTCTCTCTCTCCTAATAAACTAATCAGCTTAGCAATAAGACTTGCATAGTGTAAATAGGGACTAATGTGAAGTGAAAAAAAACGTTTCATTTTCGTTTTCATAGCAACTTTTCACATCGTATTTTCATAGTTTCACAGATTGTTTCATTCCAGTGTAGCTGTAAAAAGTTTCTATTCATGTTATTTAACTTTAATTGTCAAATTCAGAGATCTAAGTTTCGCAGTTACGATGCCGCGCTAAGCCGCATGCAATTTTTTATTATTGTTTGAGCAGCTGCCGCTGCTTATATTTATGATTGAAATATATAATCTGGCTTATATTTGAGCCTGATTTATTTATTACAAAACAAATATATAAATAAAAAAGAAATACTAGTTGTTTTTGCAACTACATACATATGTAATTTAAATAAGAATGTACATGAGGAAAAGTTAAGTTCAAACAAGACAAACAGTTGCTTTCCTTTTTTTCATGCATAGTTATGTATATATGTACATACATACATATATATGTTCGTAAATATGTAAAGTTTTTTTGGTTCCTTTTTAGGCAATTTTTTGTTTTTTTTTATTCCATGTATCTAATTTTAATGGGATAATCGTGGCAGGGATTAAGTTCTTGTTGAATTTATATACATATGTACATATATATATATATATATATATATATATATATATATATATATATATATATATATATATGTATATGTTTCTACGTTCTTATGTATGTTAATAACACAATTTATATATATGTATGTATATAGGTATGTATGTAAATATGTATATATGTATTTCATATTTTTTCAGCCTTTTGCTAGCTTTAAGTTTCACTCAATAAAGAAAATATTTCACATTACAATAAAAAATTTTACAAGAAATACAATTTAAAATATGTTTGTCCAATGAAGTGGTTCCATTTATGAACCTAGTGTGCATGTTTCTGTCAGGTAGAGAAAAGTGTAAAATACCAGCACAAACGAGGATTCCAAAAAAATGATAAGCAAGCTAAACAACATGCGTTTTTTACCTATTTTTTTTTAATAATGTGCATAGGAACATTCATTCATAGAAACTAGCATACGTACATGTATAAATTTTATTCCAATAGAAAGAACTTTTTCTTTGGTGTTTTAAGTTGAAGTTTTATTTTCTAAAAGCTTAAAAATCTAATTGAACAGTATGTATTTATGTATATCAATTTGAGCAACCGTTAGTCGCAGCTACTGCGATCGGCGATCACGCCACTTCTTCAAAAAGTTTATTTGCCAATCAGAACTGAGTTCTTTGTTTCGAAGAAGTCAATTATGATTACGCTGCAAAAAATGGTCCAAGCTTATGAACAAAAACACTTACATTTATCAAAGGCTTAAATTACAAGTAAACAAAGCAATTATTAACAAATTCATTACTTCAAATAGCTTAAGCTCATAAACAAGAAATATTCATAAACAATCACAAAACAATTTATATTACTACGGGATACTTGTGCATAATGACGTCGTTGGGTAAAACTTATACACATTTATGTAAATACACACATTTTTCATGTAGAAATTGGCATATTGTTCTTCAAAATTCCTCATAGTGCTTCATAAATACAAATTGTTTTTAAAGACTGTGGAATTGTTGCATTGATTTCTATTTCAGTACTAGAAAGCTACATATATTCTTTTGCAAATGGAGTTTGAAACTTTCTTCAGAAAACATATTAAATTTATTATGGTATGGCATTTTGATATATTAATCACTAAAAAATTTTATAATAAAAACTATTATAAATAAAATTTCAAGTTAACTTCCACTCGTCGCCAAATTATTTTTTGTCGCCGATAATAACTTAACTTTTGCCTCCCTCGGCTTCTGATCAATTACCAAATTATGCAAATATGAACATGAATAAAAATAGAAAATGTCTGGATAAAATGTTTTAATGTAACTATTAGACGAAATTAGGGATGAGGATAAGTAACTTAAATATTTTAAAAGTGTTATAGTAGTATTAGTATGGGTTTTTAATGGGTTTCCATGCTTTTTCACTAATGAATTGTGTGTGTAAAAAAGCTTTTAATATGAAAAAGTTTTGACATATGCTTACACTTTTTCATAGAACGAAAATCAGTAATGATGTGTAACTGTGAAAACGTTTTGTTTCATTCCAATTGTTTTTTTCACATGAAATCATTTCAATTTTGTTTTCATTTTTTCACTGAACTAGAAGCAGAAACACTATGAAAAGATGAAAAAAGTTTTCATTTCACATTATCACAGAACCAGAATCGACCCTCAGGAGCCTTATTCTGCAACGATGAATTTAGAATTTTCCGGCCCCTAAAAACCTAATTTTGAATACTTCTTTTCTTCTTATAAGGTGTTAAACGTTTAAAATATATAAGAGCGGCTATTAGAAGGTCATATTTGTTACATGAGCATAACAGACTTTCGTATATTTCAATCAAGACCTTTTAAAATTCGCGCTCTTACCAAGTCATCGTTACCCTTTCTTTTCTTAAGCTGTGTTCACATTATATGTATTTGCCTTAAGGAATGTCACTTTTTATACACATGATATTTCCTTTGTATGTCAAAATCTGCGTTTTACATACGGTTTATAATTATTGTGCTCACACGTTGGTATGTTATGTACATTTGACATAACCTATAAAGGTAAACAGATGCTTACTTTTTTTAATGCCATTTAAATTTTTTCTTTAATATTTAGTTTTTAATCTATTTAATTAATTTTAATATTATTTATCTTACAATTTTACTTTATTTTTAACGCCACAAGTAATTGCTTTATTTTAAACCAACTAATGTCAGATGCTTTGTCACTTGAAAATAGAACACGTTCTAAATCAAAATTGTCATTTGTACTGTACACAGAGAAGTAACACATGCTATTGTTTAAAGGTGTTCAGACTATATGTACAAATTTACCATGTGAAAAAGTGACATTCCAAAAGACAAATACAGCTTTACGAATACGCAAATGAAATTTGCACTGAGTTTGACAGAAGATATATTAAAATAGTAAGATGCCAAATACAAAAAATTAAAATTTATTGGAAACCGAACCAAGCAGAAATACACAAACTTCGCATTATCCACCATTCTCAAATACCAAGTATGACATGATAGCCGCTTAAGACGTCTTTTGCTGTTTAGATGGTTTCCACCATTATACATTTGTATGAACGTAAAAATGAAATGAAGTACATTAATTGACAGAGGTTTTTAATTATTTAATAAATGAAAAAAAAAAAATACATATATATGTATGTATATGAAATTTATAAAACTAAAAATGCTAAAAAATTAATAGAAAAATGCTGAAAAAATGCTAAATGAAAAATTCACTGCAAAATTAAAAAAAATAATGCTAAATTTAGCAGTGAAATTGCTAAAAGGGTCACAGTGCTTGCAATGTTTAATCGACGATATCTTTAGATAAAATAGTTTCATAATATTTATTTTCGTGTTCACTGTTATAATTTGTTCTTTTGGACGGACTTCAAAAAAAGGAGGAGGTTATCAATACGTCTCTATTATTTTTTTTTTGGCGGTAATACTTCATAACTCAGTTCATATTAGACCGATTTTAAAAATTATTTTATTGTCTGAGAGGGTATAGCTTCTCATTGGTCCCACTGTAAAAAAGAATTGGACACGCCCAAAAATTTTTTTATTTGATTTGATGATATTCTACTTATTTGATTGCCACGAAACTTAACAAATACCTTTAGTTCTTGTAATTACACAATTTAAGAGTTGAAAAAATGGGCGGGGCCACACCCATTAAATTTATTCCTATATTTCACGTGGTTGTACTTAACTGATTTTAACAAAACATACCACACACATTGAGCTCAAAAATAGACAAATTCTTCCATTTGGTGGTTCTACTGTGCCAATCTTTGTGAGACTTAACACCCCCCCTAAACTCTAAAAAACACAAAATCTTTCATTTAAAAAATGGACGGAGGCACGCCTATTAAAATTTAGTTTTATGTCTCATAATTTATTTTTTATTTTTTTTTTTTGAAAATGTTATATCAGAGCTTTGCATTGAAGTCGGTTTTTTTCAGAATTATGATATGTAGCTCTGAGATACTGTTTAAGTGTGGAAAAAGAAAAAATATTACAAAAGTTTTTAAGGTTTTTTTTCAATTTTAACATTTTATATGATATTTTTTGTGTCTAAACAAATAAAGGTATTGCGTTGATTTTTTTGAAAGTGAAGGTAGCTACTGTAAAAATTATGTTTTATTTTAGACGCGAAAATTTTTTTTTGCAAGTTTGCATAACTTTTTGTGATTTTTTTTAAAATCACACCTATATATGTTTTCGCTCATCTTGCATAGGTACGTAATGAGTAAGAAACCTTTTTGTCAGTCATAAAATGTTTTCCTTTTTTGATAATTGTAAGTAGGTGTAGTTTATTCAAATAATTGCACCGAACACTGTTATTACCTGTGTTAAAAAAGGAATCCGAGAAGCAATACTATTCACCAAGCCTTATAACGGGTGCAGCTGTATTATAAATTACGTTCTTTGATGGAGCAAAATAAAGTACTCGAACCATTATGAAGCTTCGAGAGTAAAATGGAGAAAGTGTATACAAGATTGGAGTTATTTTAAATACAGGGAGGCGCAGAATGAGCTATATGGTTTAAATGGTTTATAACTTTTTTATTAATGCGATTATTATAATTTTTTTTAAATACAGTATATTATTAGATAATTTTTCGCAATTAGCTTTGAAAAATTATATCCTGTCAATTTCCTGCTACGTGCTCTTTTTAGCATATTTTCCAAAACTTTTCACAAAATTTCGGGTGTGATGGCCATGGTTTCATTTCGAATGTTGGTTTTTAGTTGGAGTATGGTTCTTGGCTTGTTAACGTATACTCTTTCTTTCAAATATCCCCAAAGAAAACGGTCAGGAGCTGTTAAATATACACGCTGTGTCAACACAATAGACTGTAGGTTTGAAAAATAAAATTCAATTATTTTTGGACGTTGTTCGATCGTGTAATGATTCATAATTAAGTCCCTAAGTCTTTTTCACAAAACGCTGAAAAAAAACAAAGAAAGAATAATAATTAAAAAAGTTATAAAGAATTCAAACGATATAGCTCATTCTGCGCCAACCTGTAGTATGGCAACGCTAAGCCCGTTTAAGAGAAATTGCAATTTTTAGTTAGAAATTGCAAAATGTGAAGGATATGATGATGTATTAGCAGTAAAACAGTCTTTAAGGAATATCTAAAAAAATTTCGGAATGAATTGGCATTCAGCACAAAAAAGGGGCCGTTTTTAAACTTACATGTCACATAGCTGTGGGAACACTGACAATACCTGTATTTGGCAGTTCGTCTTCCGAAAGACTACAAAAACCGTTCGTTGAATTGTCTAAATGAAGCCAGGGAAAAAAATTAATTAATTAAAAGATTTTTTACAGAGGGCAGTGCTGGAGGAGCGATACTTCCCCTAGCCCATAGAAGATTAAAAGTTTAATTTTTATGATACTAATTCATAAGTAGCGCATTTTTTACTATTAACATTATATTTGTTTATAATATATTTAGTACGCCCACAAAAGGAGGCAGGAAAAAAATTTCATTTAACGATCCTTTGGATCCAAGTTTAGGTTCTTGAACTTTCGTCGACGTTGAAAGTTGCATTTGCTAAACAAAAGTATGGGAAAATTTAAAAAAAAATTGCCTTTTCTAAAGGTAGGATTAGTTCATCTAAGGTTAACTCGTTTCATCTTTGTCCGATTTTTTTGATTTTCAAGCTTTATCAGTCTATAACTATAAGACATATTTCTGCTAAGTTTTATTGCCTTAGGGGCACTCAATAGCTTTTCACAAGGAATATAAACTAAAAAAAAGTGATGCCCAACTTTTTGGCACAAATAATCCTCTGTGTGATGCTCCCATTTAAGTTTTTAATAAGAACCTTTCCGGTTGTTTCAAGTGTTTATTTTTTATTAGAACTAAAGATATATTAAAGGGGATGTTGTTGTCTTTACTTTTTTTACTTTTGAAATATTTTTTTCATTTTAGATAGAATTCTAACTTTACCTTTTTCAAATAATCTTCAATCAATATGTCAAAAGTTTTCTACCAATAAGTGCTAAAAAATTTAATTTGTTTTTTTTTCATATTTAAATCGGAAAATAAAAATCCTACAGGATTTTGTACGATACTCCAAATAGTTAACGAATTATTTTTTTACAACTCTCCCAATGGCACATATAAGATTAGTATTTATAAAATACTTTCTAAATAAATCCCAAATGATTGAATCTTCTACAAATTAAAGCGCTTTCCACGGCTCTTGTATATGAATCGTCCACTGTTAAATATTTTCCCGTGCCAAGTAATTCCCCGGTTAAAATATGCGCTCCCGGTGATTAAATATGCTCTGCATGAGATTATACTATTCTGCAATTGAAAAGGCTAGTTGGGATACTACATACATATGTATTAGAGTGTGGCACAAGCTTCAAAATAAAGGCTTACAAGCACTCTCATTAATTTCAAAATGTGTGTGTATATTGCTCCGTTATTTTAAAACAAAACTTTCAAGAGAGATGTGTTTTGCTTTACGATAAGAATACTGCAGTACAGAACAAAACTGCAATAAGAACAATGTTGAAGTAAAACCGAGCCTTTCAAAACATATATGAAATAGAACGTCAACATTCACACAGAACATTCAAAACATCTTTGAATGTTCTGATAGCAAAAAAAAATCCATATAAAAGAAGCATTGCGCTTCGTTAGGAATATGAAAGCTGAAAAGAGGTTTTATTTACTATGAAATAATATCATACATACTTATATGTACATTTATACATAATAATTTGTTTGTGCCCGTGTTCTAGTGCACTCGATGTTTCTGCTATAATTTACTGTTGTTTTGTTTCATTATCGCTTTTTCTTTTGATGTTCTATTTGTTTTGAGAACACAAGCACTAACAAAAGTGCAGAGAAAAACTTTTCGAATGACGCTTGATTTATTTTAGTGAGAGTCATGTTTTGTTAGTTTTGTTTTGTTATTTCTGTTAACACTAAAACAGACTGCTTCGCAGTAGTGTGAAATAGAATACAAAGCTTTTAGAATGACCTACGCAGCCCTTTAATATGTATGTACTTATGAATGTACATATGTATATTCAACTACTGTTTCGTCCCGCTCAACATTAAATGTAATGTTAAAGAAAAACTGACTTAATCTGGGGATAATTCGTCGAAACAAAAGAAATAACATTAACAATAGAATGTGAATTTAAATTAGAGCTCTATTGTATATTATTTTTTCCTTTGTATGTCTTTATGATGATGTATTGTGCTCCTTCAGTATTGTTTTGTATTGTATTGGCCCACAATTACAGTGACAATAAAATGAATGAATGAATAGAAAGCTGTTGTTGCCTGATTTCGTATACATATACCGAAATTTATATGTACTCCCACTCCACTTAATTGGTTTTTCTTTGCGATTTGTTATAAATCGGATATTTATTTTTGCTTTGTATTCATACATATTTGTCCAAAGGGTATTCCAGATTAGTAGAAGTTTTGATTTACATATATATAAAATTTTTAAGAAATTTATAATTCGACATATTGTCATATGTATATTTTAATCTGAAATTTATTTTCTGGCGGCTCAGCTTTGTCTATATGCATTTATTGAGGTTTGTGACCATTGAAAATGTGTGGCTGAAGTTTGCTGACGATTTGTTACAGAAACAATGAAATACATGTAGACAAAACTGAACCACCATCAAAAATACAAAAAATTTTATTCAAATGCTCATCTTATAAATGATTAGGTGTTAAAAATTTGCTAACAAAATTGTAATATTTGTATACCCACACCAAAAATGGTAGAGTCATAAAAAAGTTAAATGAAAAAAAAGTAAGAGTGCTATATTCGGCTGTGCCGAATTTTATATACCCTTTACCAACGTATGTTAGTATACAGATACATACATAAGTACATACATACATATTTCTTTTGTGATAAAATTTATAATTTTTTGTTATAGTACAATGTTTAGTAAGTAACCTCTCGGTTTTTTTTTCGAATAAAGAATTTGCTTGAGTAAAGATCTTCCTAAAACATGAAATATGTTTAACTGAAAAAAAAGTTATTTTTGGTTATTTTTTACCCAAATTTTTTTTCAATTTCCAACCCTGGAACCATAATTTAAATTTTTCTGATTTGAATATGAGCACTAATTTATTTTTTTCTAAAATATAGAATGAATTTAATTACCAAAGAAATAACTAGAATAACTATATTAATTTTTAGGGTTCCGTACACCAAAGGTGAAAAGGCCCCCTATTGTTTTCGCTACGCTGTCCGTCTGTCCATCTGTCCGTCACACAGTATTTTCTCAGGAACCGTAAGAGCTACGGACTTGAAATTTGGACGCAGTATGTAGAACCTTGTCCACTACAACAACAAATACATGAGAATTAAAAATTAAAGGGTGTTCCAAAACGAGCAACGAAAAATGCTAAAATCCCATGTAATATACATACAATTGTATGAACATATGTATATTGAAACTTGAAATTTGCAAAATTAGTGTATTTTTATACAGACTACAACAATTAACACTACAATTTAAAAAAAATTAAATTAAAGGGTGGTCCATCAGTTAATGCAATTTTGACTATGTAATTTTGACAATTTGCTATATCCTGGAAAAAGAGGCAAACACTTGAAATTTTCAATAACGGTAAAACTAAAAAAACCAAAAATGATAAAATCGCTAAGCCAAAAAAAAAAAAAAAATCGTCAAAAATTAAAAAAATCGCCAAAACGAAAAAAATCGGCAAAATTAAAAAAAAATTCTAACACTAAAATAAATCGCCAAATTCGAAAAATTCACCAAAATGAAAAAAACGCCAAAATGAAAAAAAACGCCAAAAATCAAAAAAAAAAATCGCCAAAACGCCAAAATGTCGCCAAAACTAAAAAAAAGATTTTAAATAAAAAAAATCGCAAAAATTAAAAAAAATCGCCAAAATGAAAAAACGCCAACAACCGAAAAAAATCGCCAAAACAAGAAAATAAAGTGTCAAAACTAAAGAAAGACCCCAAAAACAAAAAAAATACCAAAACTATATATTATATAGGATGAAGTTTGTATTAAATTACATATCTTGTGTTCGTACGGAACCCTTCGTGCGCGAGTCAGAGTCGCACTTTACTGAATTTTTATAATAATAATTTTTATATTTTGTACATATTTAAAAAACCTCTCTGGCAGTATCTACACTCTAAATAAAGTAAGGGTAAGATATGTAACATACTTGCATGTTTTTCATATATTCAGAAAAAAATTAAAATTATTCCCACAGTTGTATATATTGTGCAAACGAACATAGAAATGTAAAACATGTAACATATATGCAACATTTATGTGAGAAAAGAAATCGCTATTAGTTGCTTTAATATCAAAAAAAGTTAAAGTTTTTCAGTTGTAAGGCTGTGGTTTTTATTTTTCTGATTTTTTATACCTAACTTTTATTTCCAAAGCATAAAATATACATAAATATGTATAAATTAAAATATAAAAAAAATAATTATTAGACCTACTTAATTTTATATATCACAAAAAGTGTAAGTTTCCCAACCCTGGAATCGTCCTTTTTGATTTTTCTGATTTCTTACACCAATATTTTTCTTTTAAGAACTTAAGATATTTTAAATTTATATATAAAAACGAAAAATTAGTCTTAGTAGGTTATTTTTATATAACAAAAAAGTTAAAGTTCCCAACCCTGGAAACGTCTTTTTGATTTCTTTAATTTTTTTTTTATATTTTTAATATAAATTTTATTCGTACTGAAATATAAAATAAGTTTATTTAACAAAAAATCAAAAAATTTGTTTTATATAGTTACTTTTGTATGGCAAAATCAAGTTTAAGTTTTTCTTCACCTCGATTTCGCTGATTTTCAATACCAATCAATTTTGGACCATTTCTGATACACCAATTCAAGACCGAAGTCTCTAGCTTTTCTAGGAGCATCGGAAAACCGATTTCACGTACACCAGACGGACGGACGGACAGACGGACATCGCTTATTCGTCTTCCTTATTCAAATAACTTGGAAACTGTAAGAGATAAAATGATGCTACAAGCATATTTTATTTTTGTTTATTAATGTTGATTGTCCCGCTGAAAAAAATTATTGAGATCGGTCGATATTTACAGAAGTTACAAGTTCCGAAAGAATTTCGACAACCGCAGTTTTCCACTTTGAGGCTCTTTGGAGCTATCCTGTCTTGTAACAGGGTACCTCCAAATATACTTTCTGAAAATTTCAACACTTCTTCTTTCCAAAACAGTTAGTTTTACTGAAATCGGTTTACTAGTTCAAAAGTTGCGGACTTTTTACCACTTTTTTTATTTCAAGCCACTGTGCATCGCTAAAGCGAACCGTACAATCTCACAAAACGCCCATACACTACCAAACCGCTGGCACAATCACTTGATGGCGCATGCATGCTATTGTAGTGTGGGCCCCTTTATGCTAATTTCATGCCAATTTTTGCTTTTACATAAGGCCGTTCATTATTACTCATACGCACTGAGTTGTAGTTCCATCTGTGTACCAGTATCCAACGAAGTATGCAACAGTTTTTGTTTGAAGATCTACGTATGAGGGATATTTAATTCCAGCCCAATAAATTAAACTCTTGCTTTCGCTTCTGCTTTGAAAGTAACAGCCTGGCCCACGATGTCGACAAGAAACTATCGATCGCTTACTTATATTGAAAACAAAAACAAATTTTTCTTGCTTTGTTTTTGTTTCAATATAACTAAGCGACAGATAATTTCTTGTCGACATCGTGGGCCAAGCCGTAAATAGCAATTGTCGAAAAGTATTTTATTGTGTTTGCGTTCATACAGTTTTGTTTCGCTGTGACTTCGTACTATAGACGAGCAAAATTAAGGAAACAGTTCATAAAAAATATTAATAGTTTTGCCTTCAAGTTAGCGAATAATTCATAGAACTCGTAATTTTAAAGTGTTATATTTTATTGATGAATATTAATAAATAACGAGTGTTTTTTAGAGGTATAGAACTTTGAATTGAAATAAAACACAAGAAAATCGTTTTAATGTCCATCAATTTGGCTTTATTGGAAGGATAATTTTATGCCATTAATGTTTAAATATGATTTCGGGCATGTGGCCGCCGCGGCTGGCTCGAATGAAGCCAATTCTACAGGTCCAATTTTCAACCACTTTTTCGAGCATATGGGGCCGTATGTTGGCAATAACGCCACGAATGTTGGCTTCCAAGTCCCCTAACGTTTCTGGTTTGTTGGCGTAGACGAGCGACTTCACATATCCCCAAAGAAAATAATCCAATGGTGTCAAATCACACGATCTTGGTGGCCAATTGACAGGTCCATTCCGCGAAATTATGCGCTCATCGAATGTTTCCCTCAATAAATCGATTGTGACGTGCGCTGTGTGGCATGTAGCGCCGTCTTGTTGGAACCACAACTCATCCACATTCATGCCATCCAATTCGGGAACAAAATAGTCGGTTATCATGGCTCTATACTGGTCTCCATTAACGGTAACTGACTCTCCAGCATTATTTCGGAAGAAGTATGGCCCAATGACTCCACCAGCCCATAGAGCACACCAAACAGTCAGTTTTTGTGGATGTAATGGCGTCTCAAGGGTCTCATGTGGATTCTCTTCACTCCAAATGCGGCAATTTTGCTTGTTGACGTAGCCATTCAACCAAAAATGAGCCTCATCACTGAACAAAATTTTGCGATGAAAATCAGCATCGAGATCAATCTCATTTTCGGCCCATACAAAAAAAATCACGACGCATTGCATGGTCTCGCGGCTTTAATTCTTGCACAAGCTGGATCTTGTAAGGTCGCAAGCCAAGATCTTTGCGCAAAATCTTCCATAAAGTTGATGGACAAAGCTCCAATTGCTGTGCACGGTGGCGAATCGATTCATTCGGGTCCTCTTCAAAACTTTGCTCTACAGCGGCAATTGTTTCTTCGGTGCGCACTGTTCGACGTCTCTGTGGATGCGTATTATCACATAGAGTAAACGTAGTGCGAAAACGATCCATGGTTAACCGAATTAATTGCTCTGATGGACGATTATGTCGACCATAAAATGGACGGAGCTTGCGGTAAACTTCGCGAACTGAACCATTATTTTCGAAATAAATTTGCACGATTTTCAAGCATTGTTCTTTTGTCAACCTGTTCATGATAAAATGGCAAACCAAACTTAATATTAATCACTTGACAGCTGACAAAATGGCCGCCAGTTAAAAAAGTGATGCCATTTTAAAGTTCTATACCTCAATAAAAAACACCCTTTACATAAAAAACCAGCATTTAAAAAAAAATTAAAAAAAAAATTTAACCTTTTATGGGCTTTTTTGTATTTTGGAGAAAATGGCCTTATTTGACTATTTTTGCTGAAACTTTGGAATGAAAAAAGATAAATTAGTAAATTAAATTGTAAATTAGAGCATACTTTATGTGCCCTTAAAAAAATATTTTTTTTGTTTAAATAAAAAAATAAATATTTAATATGTATATTTCACATTGATTTTTAGCAACTGGAATTCTTTCACAAAAACCTTCATAACTCAAAAATCGCACAAATACGCCAATAGGTATTCTGGGATTTATTAGCTAAAATCTTATATTTTACGAGCATAAAAGCATTTTTTCCTGCACTTCTCCACAAAGTTGTTGAAACTCAATGTATATATGTATAAAAAATACCACATTTTTGGTGCAATTTAATTTTTTTTAAATATTTCTAAAACATTTATCTAAATAAAAAATAATTTTTTAAATGCTCATATACCTGAAGTTGACGGTTCCATTATAAAACTTTTACTTATAGAAGTCTTAACAAAAACTATAATCACTTGAAATATCAAAATTTTCTTTTTTAATCAATGCGCGCAAAAATAACTAAAATTATTGAACTTTGAACACACACTGAAAATAAAGTAAACTACCAAGAACTTTTATTTTTGCAGAATTTTATCTAATTTCATATGGTACAAAATACGGTTGCGAAAGTTAAAGTTCATCTCTTGAATTAATCGCCACTTTTGAAGGCTTTCACCCTACCTAGTGCGTCGGCTTGTTTTCGAAATTTCAAAAAATAAAAACTGTGAGGCAGTAGCACAGTAAAATTTTTCCTTTTGTGTGACCAATTTTACAACAAACGAAACGTGATCGAAAGGACCATTCCAGAAAACGATTAACAATGCTCTTTTTCCTCCGAATTCCAAGAATTATGAATGGCCAAGCAAGGCCAGAATTAATTTTGTTTAATTTATTTAAAGATAAGATCCCACTATCGGTGCAAGTAGCACAATCTACGAAAATTTTTATTGTGCTATATCGGCACACATTTAAAAATATTTGTCAATTCATTATTGGGTAGCCCCATTATCATCGCACATTGTGCCAATTTGTTTCGGTTCATATCGGCTGCAATGCAATTGTTACAATAATCGGTACAATGCGTCACGCTATTGTACTTTATTGGGCAAATTTAAAAGTATGTTTATGTTTATTTGCTTGTTGGTAGACGTAGTTTTGCTTTCAGAATGCATCCCAGGCATAAATTGTGACTTTGCCCAAAAAATATGTACCACCACAACACTGTAAATACAAAATTACGACTATTCCAAACTTTTCGTACCACCGCAATACTCTAAACACAAAAATATAACTTAAGGTTTACAAATGTCGCGTTCTTAATAATGCTATACCACTACAACACTTTATATACAAAAAATCCGAAGTTAGTTTCCCAATACCACGTTCACAATAATTCTATACCGCCACAACACCTTAAATGCAAAAATATGACTTTAGTTCCTTAAATACCCCGTTTACAATAATTATACACTGCTACAACACCGTAAATACAAAAATTTGACTTAAAATGGGAAATTTCCATTGTGACGACTTGATAAATTTGAAAACAAGAGCCGGAGGACGGTCATTCGGCGTTATCATTTTAATGTTATGAGTACATATAAAATTTTTGTAAACGAATGTTGTACTGATGTTAGTTGTACCCGTAGACAATTGTAGCAACGTCGTGCTGATTGTCTTTTTCTGGCTGGAATTACTTTCAAAAACAGAAAACTGTTGTGGGTGTATGTGGGGTACAGTACAAATGTATTTTTTTTATTTTAACATACAGCCTTGTGCAAAACAAAAGCGGCAAAATCCCCCTACAATTTCAATATTTTATAAATGATTATTTCAAGCAGCGTTTTTTACTAACTTTTTTAGGAAGCAATACCAGAAATAAATTTCGAAATTACATTATTCAGCATGAATATTTCCGAAGAATAACGAATATTCTCAGGTATAGTAAGAATGTAATGAATGCAATTTTTTTTAATCTTAAAATGGAGTTTCATAAAACATGCCAAATTTGAATCGTAATGAGAAACTGTTTTATTTATTCCAGAATTCAAATTATATATGATAAACTGGTATATCATATCTACTATTTAGCGTTTGCCTAGCAAACCGTTTTTGTCACGAAATATCAAAGCAAGGTGATATCTTATTTTTCGACGTATAAACTTAGACTATTCTACAAAATTAAAAAAAAAAAATATTGAAATAAAAATTGGCATATTGAGGAAAATACGAGTATAACACTTCAACGGGTGCTTCAATATGGTTTTAATTCATACATAGTAATTCAAAACATACTTTGAGGTTGGGCAAAACTGCAGATATATTAATATACTTGCAATCTTTGCTTTACAAAAAACACGCAGTTTTCTGAAACGCCACTGAAAACCTACTTGCAATATTGCGCAGAAGTGTTTTCCGTAAATAATTCAAAAATGTCAACGAACACTTCAAAATTCCATAAACTTTGAGGACTTACGGCCTTTTGTATAAGCAAAAATTGGCATGAAGTTAGCATAATTAGGTGTTAATGAGTTCCTCCATACAATTTGAATTAGGTAGTTTTAATCCACTACTAAGTACTACCGTAATTTTTAATCTTAAGTTTAATGGCAAAACTATTTAAGATCATGTTCAATTATGCCATTTATGCTAACATCATGTCTTTTTTTTTGTATACATAAGGACGTTTATCTTAAATGCATATTAAAAATTACAAACATGTGAGCTTATACAGAGCAGATATGCACTTTACATGAAAAAACTAAATATTATGCAAAAATTACTCACTTGTTGCTTTTGTTATGCCCAAACACCACACAGCGGGGGATTTTGAAAAAAGTGGAAATAATTCTGCAGTTTCTAAACGACCCGTCCAATTATTATAAAATTTCATACAGCATTTAAAGAGGTGTTATTAAGCTTAAGTCTGGAATTTGAATTATGTATCTCTAAAGGGGGTGGAGCCACAAAGATCCAAAAAGGAAATAAGTAGTAAATTTTGTAACCATCCTTTGATTGGATCGAATCACGTAGGTTTCTGTTATCCTTTTTGTTTGTAGTGGAATTTGTAAATGGAGCTCTCTATATAATTACTAACTAGTAAGTTTAGTTATTAAATAATTAATAACGAAGGACTTTAAAGTATATGTGAATTTAATCATGAAATAAAAAGCTTTTATTTTTAAAAGTGGTAGGATGCATCGTGATACCTATGTAGGGTAAGCAAAGTAGATAACTGAAGATTAGGGGTTATTGCAGAAAAAAAAAGTGGTCAGGCAGTAACCATGGATACGTTTACAGCGTATATGGGGAGGGTAGACCAGAGGGTCGGTACAACTTTTAAGATCCTTGTTTTGATGGCAGGTATAGGCGGAAAATGGTAAGAGTAGAGTAACATCTGATGAATAAAAAACAAATAAATACTTTTTTTTTGTTTATTGTCCGGAAGAGAAAGAACCCATCCAGCCGAGTAGATGCTATGGCCAATTATCACCTTCGGCCTATTCTCTTTCCAGTCGCCTGCAGCAACTGGAGAGCCACGGACGGTAACAATGTTCAAATTGTATTATTATATTCGCAAAAGTTGTCCAGTCTTATCGTGGCTACAACTTTGCCAATATTGTTGACACAAAATCTGGAATCCTGGAAGTTATTTTGAAAAAAGTGAAAAAAAAATTTCCTTTACTTTTGCAAAAAAAAGGTGCACGAAGACATTGTTTTTTTGGCATAAGATGTTATCAATTTTTCAATAATCACGCTTTTTTCTTTAATTCTCACACCTAAAAAGTAAATTAAAAGGAAAGTTAATGAATTATTTATTATTTTGTTATATGCTTTTCATAAGGTGACAAATTTGTTATATTTAATTCATGACAATATTTTACAGAAAATATACAAACAGTCATTCACCTCAGTTTTGTTATAATTTTGTGACTGTCACAGAGGTTAGAATACGGGTATTAGTCTTTAATTAAAAAAAAATATGCCATCAAATAAAAACACAGTCGAAACTTTTTCCATCAGTACAAATTTACATACCTTAGAATGTGTATCTTTACTTTTTTTAAATATATGTTTATATTTTTTATTATTTAATTTAATTAAATATATGGCATTTATTTTAAATGTTAACCTTTAATTCTTTAATAAAACTTTTATTTGGTTTAAAATAAGATTTTTAGTGTAAAACAGGCATATTAATATTTTATTCGGTTTTTGCAACAAACTCAATTTTTGCAACAGCCCAAAATTTCTATTGTTTGCGTTAACCGAATCTGCACTGTATATCTAAAAGAATTTTAAGTGTACCACAAAGCGAGAAACCCGCTAATGTAAAAAGATTTTTCATTCAGTTCAAACATTTTCGATATTTTTGGCAATAACTTAAAACAGGAAAAGCACGTTTTAGCGATTATATCGATAACCTTTGAAGAAAAAAATTAATAAATGAATGAATTGATATTCGTCTTCTTTAAGAATTTTATTGTCAATATGATTTTGTATGTCGATCACCTTTTTGGTTTGCTATTTTCAGCAAATTTTTCTTATATTTCGAGTTTCTTATATGTATTCCTACATGAAATTTTAAATTTTTCCGTGGTAAAGCGGAATTGAAATTTTTAGCGGGATATATGTATATACCTCTTAAAAGCAGGATAATCCAGCCCAAGTCTGGTCAGGTTAATCATGGATAACCTAACCATACATTCCGCTTTAGTCGGTATCATCCCGCTTTTCGTTGGTCGATCCCGCTTCGAATTTCTATCCCGATTCATCCCGCTTTTTAGAGTTTTGAAATTTTCAATATTTTGTTCATTTCAAACATTTTTTTAAGTTAGTTATTGCTTTCTTTAGTTCTCGTGGTACCTTCATAGCGAACAGTCGATTAGCGGAATTTTTCTTACTTACAAAAAAATTAAACAAACAAAAAATATTCGTAGTACATATTATTCGTAATAGATACATACTGTCTTTAATAAATAAGCTTTATGCTTTGCTGTTATTTTTACATAGTAAAAATAACAAAAACAAAAAAAAAACCGCAAGCAAAAAAAATTAAACAAATTGATATTGAGGAATACTATATATATGTGTACCTCTAAACAAATAAACAATCATAAATAACAAAAACAAAAAAAGACCGCAAACATAAAAAAACACAAACGAATATCCCTTGAGGAATTCTTTGTATGAGTGCCTCAAATACAAAAAAATTTGAAGTGAGTTCTAACGGCAGAAATGCTTATTTTACTGTGAGTTCTGAAACTCTTAATGAAAAAAATATAAATAATAAATCTGATGAAAACCTTTTTTTACCGGCGAAGCCAATTTTTCGTCAGCGATCAACTTCGCTTTGTCCAATGCCAAATAGTAATGATGCATTAACATTACAGTTGCCTAGTACTTCTTCATATAAGCCAGTAATATCATCCCCTTCAGGCTCGTGTTCATCACTTAACAAAGTTATCACTACAGATAACAGCGGCTCGAAACTCAAGGTACAAGTCGGAATGGACAGATATATAACCGTGGTAAAGCGTGGGCGAAGCCCGAATTCTTCAAAAATTTCATCTGCTCCCAAAATGTCTAGGGATAAGAGCGCAGCCTCAACTAATCGCCAAAATCGCTTCGAAATTTTGCAAGATGACAACGACAAACCCGAGGTATCCTCGAATAAAATATCCAAGCCGCCACCAATCTATTTGAGACAAAAAAATTCAAATGCCCTTATTAAAAAATTAATTTCGGTCATTGGTGAGAATAAATTTCACATTGTTCCAATAAAACGTGGAAACATAGATGAAACTAAAGTCCAAATTTATTACGAAAAAGATTTCCGCAAAATGGTTGCTGAATTTGAAAAAAATAAAACAAGCTTCTACACATACCAGCTTAAGAGCGCTAAAGGCATGCAGATCGTATTGAAGGGCATAGATTCTTATGTTGTTCCCGAAGAAATAAAAGATGCACTCGTCCTCCAGGGGTTTAAGGTAAAAAATGTGTCCAATATAATAAATAGAGAGAAGATTCACCAACCCCTATTTCGTGTTGAACTTGAGCCTAATGATATAAAATTGAAAAAAAATGAAACGCATCCAATTTATAATTTGAAATACCTCTTGTACCGAAAAATCACAGTTGAAGAGCCACATAAGCGTTCAGGTCCTGTACAGTGCCATAATTGCCAAGAATATGGCCATACAAAAACATACTGCAATTTACCCTCTGTTTGTGTTGTGTGCGGCGAATTACACGGCACTGCTAGTTGCAATAAGCCAAAAGATCAAAGTGATAAGAAATGCAGTAATTGTGGAGGTAATCACACCGCTAACTACAGAGGTTGTCCTGTGTACTCTTTCGTAAAGAAGACTATGGTGCAAAAACCTAAATTAGCTCCAGCTCAATCAGCAAAAGCTTACTCTGCCACTTTTGCGCAAATGAGCCAACCAGTTACATCCCGTGTATCGTATGCAGATGCTGCTAAGACAAATTCAATTCCCACACAAAATGTTTCCTCGCCAAATAATTCAAAAAATACTGACGCAAGCTTTAATTTTAATCGCCTTGAAGCTACTATTGAAAATCTGGTGCAAACTATAAACAATTTTACAACAAATATGACTAGCATGATGCAAGAAATGCTGCGAATGCAGAATACTCTGCTTCAAGCATTAATTAATAAGCCATGAACACGTTAACAATATGTTTCTGGAACGCAAACGGCATTCGCCAACATAAAAATGAACTTGAGCACTTCCTCATGGAAAAAAATATTGATGTAATGTTAGTATCTGAGACTCATTTGACTTCGAGAAGTCTTTTTAAAATTTATGGCTACACTATATATGATACAAATGACCCTAGAGGAAGGGCTTGCGGTGGATCAGCAATTCTAATAAAGTCAACACTCAAGCACTATGTTCTTGATAACATTTGTGAAGAACACCTACAAGCAACAAATATTGGCATTGAAAGTTTTTGTACACATTTTGTTATATCATCAATTTACTCCCCTCCCAGATTTTCAATCACTGAGAATCAATATGAGGATTTCTACAAATCTCTTGGACCTTGTTTTGTAGCAGCTGGCGACTACAATGCTAAGCATACGTTCTGGGGTTCGCGTCTTATTACCCCCAGAGGTCGAGCATTGTTCAACACTATTTCAAAAATGGGCTTGGATGTCATTTCGAGTGGGGAGCCCACTTATTGGCCTACTGACATACAAAAAATTCCGGATGTTATAGATTTTGGCGTCATAAAAAATATCTCTAGGGATTTAATTCAAGTTCAAGCTTCTATTGATCTTTCGTCCGATCACTCTCCGACGATCATTACAATTTTTAGTCCATTAAGAAGTAACTTACCTGACCCATATGTGAAGATGATCAATCGTGTTAATTGGCTGGGGTTCAAAAAATATCTCAGTAGCCATTGTACGGAAAACATTACGCTTAGAACATCCGATGACATTGAATCTAACATTGCCAATCTCAGCGAGAATATTAAACAGGCTGCTGAACATGCCATTATCTCCCATCCGCAGACTGGGTTTAATAAAATTTATTCTACAGACATTGAACGTCTCGTACGTGAAAAAAGAAGAGCTAGAAGGGAATGGCAACAGCACAGATCACCACAAAATAAAATCAGATTTAAAGAGTGCACTAAACGACTCCAAGAGTTGCTTGCATCTGAAAAAAATGCATCTCTTAAAAATTATCTGGAAGGTCTTGATGTCACACCAGCGTCTAATTACTCTTTGTGGCGCGCTGCTAGAAAGCTTAAAACACCCGTTGAGTATAAGCCACCTCTACGCACATCTACCGGAAGTTGGGCAAGAAGCGATACTGAAAAAGATAAAATATTTGTTGAGCACTTAAAATCCGTTTTTACGCCAAACATATGTACTGGTGTTGCTGATTTGCCGAATGTAGTCGCTCTACCCCCTCAACACATAAAGTTTAAGACGCGTGATTTACAAAAATTAATTGCCGAACTCAACCCGAAGAAAGCTCCGGGTATTGATGGAATTAGTAACCAGATGCTTATGAACTTGCCTCGTATTGCAATGAGAATCCTATTATTCATATTTAATGCCATTTTACGACTGGAGTATTATCCACACAGCTGGAAGCTTGCCAAGGTTAAAATGATTCCAAAGCCGGGCAAAGATCTAACCAAGGCTGAGTCATATAGGCCAATAAGTCTACTATCAACTATGTCAAAGCTTTTCGAAAAACTGCTCAAAACAAAATTGTCCCCAATTCTAATTAGTAGTGGGTGCATACCAGACCATCAATTTGGTTTTAGAAGTCAGCATAGCACCATTGAACAAACTCACAGACTGGTTCAATTTATAAGAAGAACTTTTGAGGAAAAAAAGTATTGTTCTGCGCTCTTTATTGACGTTTCCCAGGCATTTGATAAAGTGTGGCATGAAGGCCTAATTTTAAAATTGAAGACTTACTTACCAATAAACATTTTAAATATTTTGGAAAGTTACATTATTTCCCGTAAGTTCACTGTTGTGGAAGGAGACTTTACGAGTAGGCCTGAAACTATTTCATCCGGTGTGCCACAGGGGAGCATACTGGGACCAGTTTTATACTTGATTTATACTTGCGATATGCCTGTGAGCAGTAGTATCCATACTTCCACATTTGCCGACGATACAGCCTGCCTTAGTATGCACGAAAACCCTGATGAGGCATCCCGCAAACTACAGGAACACATTAGCCAGATGGAGCTTTGGTTAAACTTATGGAGAATTAAAGTCAACGAACAAAAGTGTGTCCATATAACGTTCACCCTAAGAAGAGATACTTGCTCCCCCATTCGGATTAACAATCAAGTTGCTCCTCAACATTCACATGTGAAATATCTTGGTATACACCTTGATCGACGACTTACATGTAAACATCACATTGACTCTAAGTTAACTCAAATGAAACTTAAATTAACTCAGGTACATTGGCTGATTGGTAGAAATTCAACACTTAGCCTAGACTGCAAACTTTTAATATACAAGTCGCTTTTAAAGCCAATATGGTGTTACGGAATTCAACTATGGGGCACTGCTTCAGCTTCAAATGTAGAGAAAATTCAACGAAGGCAAAATAAAACTTTACGCATGATAACATCGGCTCCATGGTACATCAAAAATTCAAATATACATCGCGATTTGAATATGCCACTAGTGACTGAAGAAATTGTAAAATACGCAGGCAAATATCTAACAAAACTCGAGTCACATCCTAATCCGCTTGCTCGTAATATTTTGAACTTTACTGGGCACATCCGCTTAAAAAAGAGAGATACACGGGCTCTAATATTCAACACTCTAGATGATGAAGCTGCTTGAAAACACTTTTTTCCTTTTGTTGCTTATCACTACTTATGTATTATTAATAACTATCACTAAGCTTATGTCCGACATTGGTCGGGCCTAATAATTTTTTTATAGACTTAAGATTTGAATACTTATTGTTAGTTCATATTTGAAGATACAATAAATAAAAAAAAAAAACATGCATTAAAAAAAAAAGTTATTGCTTAAGTGGCCGAAACCCTGTATATTATGCTACACCCCATAAATGTTTTGAGATGAAAAGAAAAATTGTTTGAGTATTACAAGTGCCAGGCTTGCGGTTCAACCTTCACTATTTTGTATAATATTAATTAACATAAATAGTCATTAGTTTCCAAGATATATTTTTAAGTAAACATTTTCTCTCTTTGGCGCTCACCAAGATATTAAAAATTAATATTTAATTTACTTAGGAGGTGATGCACTTTTAGATCCATTATTGACTCCTTTTTATAATACTAATATCTTTACGAAAACATTTAATTTTTTTTTTACTGTTTTGGCTTCCAAGATATCGTGAAATAAACGTTGCTTCTGCCATGATAACTTTAAGCGCCCTATATACGTTTCAGTTCAATTGTCAATTAAGTATTTCAATTGAATTGATTCTTGAGCACAAACTTCATAAAGTGAATTGAACGATTTTCATTCAACTGTCAAATTTATATTTTTGCATAATTACAAATTTAAAAATTAAAAAGTTCTATTGCATTCAATTATTAATTTTAATTTTTTTATTTAAAACTCGATGGAATTAAATACAATTTTAAAAATACTTAACTTTTCCTTTACAAAATAAAATAGCAAACATACATTTTGACAGCTGATCAAGAGACTCGAACACACACAGCACAATCGAATTGAAAGATTTACTAAGTCAACTTGAAATATAATAATCTTTTGATTTTTCTACAACCAACTCAACAACTGCCATACTAATCAATTGATATGTACCACAACCGACTAAGTTGCCAATTCAATTGGAACGTGTATGGGGTGCTTTAAACATTAAAAGTTAATAGCCTATTTCTCCTTCTAGACCATCAGAAAGATCAGTACACTGACTATCGACAGAATAAACCCAACAAAATTGCCCTCTTCTCACCATATTACTTTTCCAAATATCTCAAAGTAAATACTTTTCTTTATGGGAGGTTTCACATCTACGCACACAATAAAAATCGTTCATTACATGAAATTTCATGTTTCTTGCTCAAAGGTTTTCCAAAAAAATTATATGGGAGGTGCCACAATAAAAAAAAAATTGCGAAATCGGTGCAGTCGCTCTTAATTGTTACGATTACCAACGAACGGCACTTGATTTTTATTCATATAGATAAATACTTTTATATTTTTACGTAATTTCTCGACCTTATTTTTAATATTAATTAATGTAGTTTTATAGATATTGTATCTAGTCAGGCTTTCAAGGTCATTAAATTTCTTCAAAATGTAAATAAAAGACGTTTTTATTTAATTTTTAATGTATCCGACGTTTCGTTGGGATTTTCCAACATCTTCAGGGATAATTATTTTTATTGAAATATATTTTATCTTTTATTCCAATTTACTTTTAAGTTTTCGAGATGAATTTTAAAGAGACATAAAATGTACAACATAAAACACATAACGTATAAAATAATTGCAAATATAAATAAAATAAAATAAAATATCACAGACTTTTCTTAACTTCTAATATCACAGTTGGAATTACACTAAAGTCTTTTTTTACATTTTGAAGAAATTTAATGACCTTGAAAGCCTGACTAGATGCAATATCTATAAAACTACATTAATTGATAAATATTTTTGTTTATTTAAAAGATTTTCTTTTGAGTTAACCACAGTATTTCCTAAATACAAATGAAACTGTGTATGAGCATATTACATATCCCGCTTTCTAAAAGGTATTTACTTTAAAATCCCTCTTTTTCGCGGTGTTTTCTTCGAAAACACTTTTTGTAAAAACCACATCTGGTCACGTTAATCATGGACCATGTCGTTTTCAATGCTGCACTACAAGTGTTCGTGTTTTAACCATTATTTTCATTCTTCTTAGACACTTGTATATTGTATGCGGTAGTTTTGTGGTTAGTCCAATATTATGCAAAGTTGGATCAGCACTAGGACATAATAATATCAAATTGAACTGTTTTCAGCCTTTGTTTAGATTTTTCTGGCCCTTTTGGAGTACATTTTGGATGCATGTCTGGACTATTCGCATTATCTGTACGGAAACATCATTCATTTATTTGTGTGTGTGTGTGTGTGTGTGCGTGTGTGTGTGTGTGTGAAATTGTTTACTTGAATTGTGTGTAGAAGCGGAAATATCTGCAGGAAAAGTTACAAACAAATTAACATCCGTATTTATAACCCCACCAGTAGCGCGTACAAACATTTTAATTTCTTTTATTAACTTAAAAGCAATAAGAAAAAACTAAACAAACAAAGAAAAAACAAAAAAACAATTGCATAATAAAAATAAAACAAAACATCTTTATTGTTTAAATGTTTAGGTATTAATCTACATTTTACGCATATGCTTTCTTGTTTAATGTTAATGTACTGACTGATAGACCGACGTACTGATAAGCTGTTTCTAAGCAAAGTTAAATGGTATTTTTAGTTTGCAAGTGCGTTTGTGTCATTTTCAACGATCAAATATATGTAATATATATGCTCTTTCAGTAGAGGAGTGCAAAATTCGATTTTAAATGATCCAGCCTCCAATTAAAGGGAATCGAGCCTAGGTACAAGGATATAAGGATACAACACCCTTGTTTTGAAATGTTTTGTTTAACCGTGATGTCTTCTATCTAACCGATAAAAGATAGTTGAAATTTTCGTACTCAGATATCTGCAGCAGATTTTAATTTTCAAGTTACTGACATCTAAAAAAGTCAATTTAGTATCTGGGGTACTTCCTGGTATATATATATAACTTCACATATCCCCAAAGAAAATAATCCAATGGTGTCAAATCACACGATCTTGGTGGCCAATTGACAGGTCCATTCCGCGAAATTATGCGCTCATCGAATGTTTCCCTCAATAAATCGATTGTGACGTGCGCTGTGTGGCATGTAGCGCCGTCTTGTTGGAACCACAACTCATCCACATTCATGCCATCCAATTCGGGAACAAAATAGTCGGTTATCATGGCTCTATACCGGTCTCCATTAACGGTAACTGACTCTCCAGCATTATTTCGGAAGAAGTATGGCCCAATGACTCCACCAGCCCATAGAGCACACCAAACAGTCAGTTTTTGTGGATGTAATGGCGTCTCAAGGGTCTCATGTGGATTCTCTTCACTCCAAATGCGGCAATTTTGCTTGTTGACGTAGCCATTCAACCAAAAATGAGCCTCATCACTGAACAAAATTTTGCGATGAAAATCAGCATCGAGATCAATCTCATTTTCGGCCCATACAAAAAAAATCTCGACGCATTGCATGGTCTCGCGGCTTTAATTCTTGCACAAGCTGGATCTTGTAAGGTCGCAAGCCAAGATCTTTGCGCAAAATCTTCCATAAAGTTGATGGACAAAGCTCCAATTGCTGTGCACGGTGGCGAATCGATTCATTCGGGTCCTCTTCAACACTTTGCTCTACAGCGGCAATTGTTTCTTCGGTGCGCACTGTTCGACGTCTCTGTGGATGCGTATTATCACATAGAGTAAACGTAGTGCGAAAACGATCCATGGTTAACCGAATTAATTGCTCTGATGAACGATTATATCGACCATAAAATGGACGGAGCTTGCGGTAAACTTCGCGAACTGAACCATTATTTTCGAAATAAATTTGCACGATTTGCAAGCGTTGTTCTTTTGTCAACCTGTTTATGATAAAATGGCAAACCAAACTTAATATTAATCACTTGACAGCTGAAAAAATGGCCGCCAGTTAAAAAAGTGATGCCAACTTAAAGTTCTATACCTCAATAAAAAACACCCATTACAACGATTTATGTCAATATAAACACGAATTTGCAACACAGGAAAAGAAATCAACTCAATTATTTCCAATTAAAATTATTGTGTTATTCAGATTTGAGCTGTTAAGCTGTTGCTGTGCAATTTTATTTCTTTTTTAGAAAAATTCAATTAAATGTATCAACAAATAGTTTGATGACAATTATTTTTTTTACATGTTTTTGTTGTTAGATTTCAAAGTTATTGTTATATTAACAATGTGAGTTGTTGAATTTCCGTATAAATCATTATCAATTAACAATATCTTTTTATACACAACCAAAGCCCCCGAAACGAGTTCTTGCTTTTTTGTGAATAAAACTAAATGTTTATGGGCGGAATCGAACCGACAACCAATGGACTAAAAGACTAACGTACAAAAAATATTCAAAAATATTTGAGTTTTTGCGCCATGCGGAAAAATTTAATTTAGTTGAGTTTGTTGAAATAATTTTTAATTCAATTCTCATATAAACAATTTAATTTGTTATATTAGCTAAATACACATTTAAATTAAATATTAAAAAATTTGTATTGTTGATTGCATTTTGATGATATTTTTTCCTGTGTAGTTATTTAGTTATTTATTTAGTAAGTCTATGAATTTACAATTCTTGCAGACCATTTATACATGTACGTATATAAAAATTTTACAAAAGTTTTTAATTATTTATAGCAATTAAAATATTACTTCTGATTAAATGACCTTTCAAAGAGAAATCAACATAAAAATAAAGTTTATTAAAATCTATACAACTTCTTATAAAGGGATCAGAATTAGCATAATTGGTTCTAAACGCTTTAATAGAAAGTGGAGAGTAATGTAGTGTTGTAGGACGCTGCGGAACATAAACAGAAACGTTTTAAATTAAAAAAATGTAGCCAGTATTACCATTAATTATGTTAAAAATACACATAACATTTAGCATAGTTCTTCGACTACTTAAAGATGGTAGTTTAATAAGCGCAAGTCCAGCTTGATACGAAGGAAGACACAGGGGATTACATTGCCATCCACGAAGGCAAAAAATTAAAAATTGTTTTTGTACCGATACAATTGCATTAATATATATTTTATATGTTGGGTCCCAAATTACTGAACCATATTTCAGAACAGGACAAACAAGAGATGTAAACAGTTGTTTAGTAACATAGGGATCTTCAAATTCCTTTGCCCAACGTTTGATGAAACCGAGTAGACATCTTGCTTTATTTATAATCAATGTAATATGTTGAATAGAATTAAGTTTAGGATCCAGTAATATTCCAAGACTTGTAAGAGCACAAACAGTTTCCAGCTCATAGCTACTTAAGAAGTATCTAACGGGCAAATGGCTCCTTCGGTAGAAACACATATGATTAAATTTTTTTAAAATTCGATTGCATTAAGTTCATATCACACCAGGAATGTAAGGAATTTAAATCTTCTTGTAGTAACATATAATCTTTGTTGTCATTGTAGCTAAGGAATATTTTAACTTCATCAACGTATATTAATATGAACGAGTTTTTTATTATAATAGGTAAATCATTGATAAATAAAGAAAAAAGGAGTGGTGCAAGATGACTTCCTTGTGGAACACCAGATGTAACGGGAATAGATTTAGATGTAATCTTTTCAAATAGGACATTTTGGTTCCTGTTTGTTAAGTATGAACTGATCCAATTTAAGCAATTTTTCGAAAAACCCATTTAGTGGAACTTCTTCAAAAGAAATTTATGATTGACCCTATCAAATGCCTTACTGAAATCTGTATAAACAACAGCAGTTTGCTGTTTATTGACAAAACCATGATTGACAAAAGTTGTGAATTAAAAGAGATTAGTCACAGTTAAACAGCCTTTACGAAAACCATGTTGATTAGGCGATAATAAAAATGATACGTGATGACACAAATAATCAGTAATAAGTTTTTCAAAGAGTTTTGGTATGATACTGAATTTAGCTATTCCTCTGTAATTTCTGATGTCAGATTTAAGCAACGGGATCATAAAGGAATCCTTCCATATATGGAAATATGCCAAACTTGATCGAAAAATTTAATAATAATGTAAGAGGGACAACAAAATCATCAGCACGTTTAATAGAAGACAGCTACATTATCAGGTCCACTTTTATATGAAAATTTCAGCTTTTTTAAGCCATCAACAACTGATCATCTATCAAATAATGTAATTATAATATATTTGCTTCCAAGAATGATTGTGTAACAGAATAATTTATTTCATCATTGGCATAAGTAGATGAAAAGAAGTCTGCAAATTAATTACTTATTTCATCATCATTGTCAGTTTGGTGGGAAGAGCAAGTTGTTTTTCTTTTCAGATTTACAAAATTTTAGAAATACCTTGGATTTGCCTTAAAGTTGTTTTTAATTTTGAGTAAATAGCAGTAATAACATTTTTGATTTAGTTTATTATATTCAGCACGAGCGGCAGAGTATTTGGCAAAGTACAAGAATGATGAAGATTTTTTATACATTTTGTAGTATTTATTTATTTTTAATTTTAGACAGAAATTTTAAATTCCATGGGCAACTAGAGGAAAAGTAAACAGTTTGGCTTGGAATACATTGGCACATACCAAATATGGACTTCGAGAAAAATCTTGCAGTATAATGGAATCAATCCCTGGACGTCTGTAATCTTTTCTGCCTGTGAATTTCACTGTTCAACATACAAATAAAAAAAATATGAGGAAAAATTTAAAAGAAAAATACTTTTGTGTCCTAACTGAGTAGAAAATTGTTAAAAAAAAAACAATTTCATGTATTGAAGTTTCTTTGGCTTTGAATAACACATAAATGAATTTTTCGAAAAACATATTTTCATGACACATTTTTCCTTAAGATTGACTTCATTTTACGGAAGCAAAATATTTACTAAATTATTTCATAAATACTTTACAAAAAAAAATTTGTCCACACAAATGGGAGGAGTGACTAGACCATGATTTTATTAAAAGTTTTCTTCACATAGAAAGCACCAATGTGGTTGTCGAAATCCCCCCCCCCAAAAAAAAAAACGCAAGACAATTTTTTTAAGAGAAATAACACTCAAGAAATTAATGCCTACTGCTATTACTACACTGAAAGGAAAATCATTCGTTCAGATAATGAAACGGTTTTATTAAATTTTCTGCATTATATTAATGAAACTTTTCATTAATACAATAAGCAATTACATTGTATATATGAAATCTGTATATATGTAACATTGCTTAAACGAATTTTCTTTTTGGCAAATTTGCGGCAAATATAAGTAAGTTCCACAAATTTTGTATACTTGCTGTATACAGTTTGTCAAACACAAATAAATTAATAGTTATTTTGTCAAAAAATATTTTCTATTTCTTATTTTTCTAATCCATGAATTCAATGAAATAATTTCATTTATACAATGTAATATTCCACATTGTATAGCACACATCTCTCTCTTTCTATTTTTTTGTCCATTCACATCCCTCTCACCACTATACAATCACAAAAAAGTTGTGCCAAACATCTAATAAAGATCCTTGTTTTGTTAAGATTTTTGTTTGATTCTTTTAAATTTGTGTTTGTGTATTGTGCTTCTCAATAACATATATACTTCAAAGTTTTTTTGGATTTGATTTTTAATGTAAAATTGTATGGCAAAACTCTTTATGATTTTATTAAATTTTTACTCTTATGCTAACTTCATGGCGGGTTCTTATTATACATAATGACGATTTTGTTCAAGATATAATTTAAAAAAAAAACTTGTTTCATTTACAGGAAATACAAATTTGTAAGGCAATATAAGAAGAAAGAGCAAAAATAGCCACTTTAAAAGAAACGATGTAATTAAAAAGAAGTTTGTATTTAATTTGAACATTATGTTTTAACACTTTAATTATATATTAGCATTTTTTAACTTTTTTTAAAGTCTGCAAAAATGTTTAGGATCTGGTCCTAATTGGAAGGATGTGAGAAAAAGTGTTTCTGTAACAATATTTTGTAAACATTTTCTCGCAAGACGTGCCAAAACAAGTCGCATTTTAAATTGATGCGAAAAAAACCGAACTTGTACAAATATATATGAATTTTTATGTAAAAAAATATAGAATTAATTATCTTATGTAGAAACAATTCAAATAAAAAACTTCTTTCAGGCATTTTACATTATTTTATATTCTTGTTCTTTTACAAAGTTAGTTGTAAATATTATGACAGACATGTAGTTGAACGGAACAACCAGCTGTTTACGAAGGCAACTAAAATTCACCATCAGCGTTCTTTTGTGTTTGATCCACTGCCTGTGATGTCAGTTGATGTAGATTTCTGATTTACATATATACTCAGCCATTATTACAAATGGAATATGTGAATTTTTTCGATTCATCTTATTTCAATTTTCTGAAAGCTTTTTAGTAATGAAAGCTCAATTTTACCATCTCTAAATTTACAACAGCCTTGCCATTGTCGTTTGGCCTGTAACAAAAATTAAATAAATATATTTAGTTATTATAAAATATTAACAAACCAAAAAAGTTTGTCTTAAGTAGAACAAAAATAAGCAAATTAACTAACATGTGTATAATTCTGTGACAATAAGGAAAAAGTGCATGAGTTATTATTTACTCCCAAAAAAAATTACACATTACCATTAGAACTACTTGCCATATAATGACTTACTTTTCTGATTGCCAATTTTCATTACTCGCTTACAAATCACATTACCTAAAATTACAAAAAATGACGTGCAAGTTGCTAAATGAAGAGAATGATTTTTTTAGACGAAATAGATTACGTGAAATTTTGACAAATAAAAAAATGTAAGTACTTCTCAAGAATCGATTAGTTTAGTCTCACGCCTTGTTAAAATCATTAAGTGGTTAATCCAGTAGGGAAGTGCTTCCACCAAAAATGCTTAATTTCAAACTCGATTACCTTTTTTGAAATTTTTTGCTGGGCTGTTATGCAGGAGACTATTTTTAAGCGTTCCAGTAGATTTTCAGATTTTTTTTTGCCTTACAGTTAAATTGGGAAATTCTCAGTTGAACTTAATTTTTTTAGCAAACATCATTTTACATACTACAAGTAATACATTTAAGTTGAAATATACCAAAGTATAACCTCAATTAAGCTATTATTCCAAATGAGATAAGAAGTCTAAAAGAGATAAGTCGCCAGTCATAGTGCTATAACTTCCTGAAAAATCACACAAATTAATTGAGATTTTGACCAGGGGTACTATGCACATTACGGAAGCACCATTAGCTCAAAATCAGCTTATCTCGACCTAAGCAAGTTTTCCTTTTTAACACAGACTTATTAAAGAACATTAAATGTGTGCGCTTGCTTAAAAAACCTCCCTAAAACACATAATAGCTTAACCCACTTATTCAAGACTTTCGTTATAGATATCGTTTTCGAATATATCTCGAACATTTATCGTGTAAAACTATCGAGAGTGGCACTCAAAAATGAATTCAAAAAGTTCACCTGTCGCTCAGTTTTGTCTCAAAAAACATTCGATCTCCAAGTTTCGCTAGCAATGTCAACAGTGAGGGAATATCGAACTAATTTCGATATTCCAAAAAGGCAGTAAGAAGCTAGTTTTATTTTTTTTATTTTATTTTTTTAACTTACTTACTTTATTTGTTTTTTTTAACACCTTAACTTACGCTGCAGGATATGAACATAGTGCCTTCATTCTAACAGACTAATGCTAGGAACACAACTGGGATGAACGACGAATTTTTCGGTGCGAACTTTCGTCATAAAAAATAAAACACATTTGTTCACATGAAAATGGACACAACACCGCCGTAGAACGAAATTCGTCGTGCGTGACGAACTCTGGGATAGATTTATTTCTATTTTGTGCGCCGACGAAGGACGAAAAAAACAATTTTCTCTCACTCTCTTTACATGCACAATAAACGGTGTGACCAGATTTTAAAATAAAATTAAGCTAAATCACGTATGTCTTTAATATATTTTTAGAGAATACGCAATTTGGATCAAAAATTAATTAATTTGGTAAAAAAGCTAAATCCGTTTTTAAAAAAGCTAAAAAAAGAAGCTAAGAGCTTAATAAAAATTTTAAAGCTAAATCCAGAAGATATAAGCTAAATTTAGCCCAAAATTAGCTAATATGGTCGCACTGACAATAACCAACTTTATAAAATATTAGAGAGGAATTCGTTGAGTAAATTCGCCGTTGTTGTGTTTCACACGACGAACTTACACAGCGAATTCTTATCGACGAATTCGTCGACGTGGACGACATTCGTCGTTCGTCCCAATTGTGTTCCTAGCATGACACACATCCACTAGGCTATCGTGACAAATTTTTTTCTGTTCAATTATTGCACATATGTAGGTATGTGTTCTTATTTTATTTTTTACTTACAGTACATTCATGCCTTGAACTTTGTACCTCTAGACTAACAGGCTAACACACATCCACTATCCACTCTGCTACCGTCAAGCATTCGAAAAACTATCGAGAGAAGTTCGAGCTTTAACGAACATTCGAGTTTTCTCAGATTAGCGAACAAGTATCGAAGAATTTTGTTTCGAAATTTCTTCGCTTAATTGAGCATTCGTTTTTATCGAATCTCAGGTCAAGTGGGACCATCTACATCTTACACACACACACTCAAACGTACAATATGCAAAATAACAATCATACACTCATCAACAATACTTCTTTTGTTAGTGTTTTTTATGGGAATTGTCACAATTTAAGTTTAAAATTTTTTAAACGCACTAATAATCCCAAATTAATATTTTACTTATTAAGTAAAATATTTCTTTTTTATTAAAAATACATTGAAATTGATTATTGAGGGGATTAGCTGGATATTAATTTGGGATCATTAGTGCGTTTAAAAAATTTTAAACTTAAATTGTGACAATTCCCATAAAAAAACACTAATTATTAACTTGACTGCACCCGGTCAAAAAAATACTTGTGTGGCAACACTCTATTCTTAAATAGCTGTTGTTGTTATTTACATTTATTTTCTTTTACATACTCTTACGACTACAATTTGAAGCTGAAAAAAAGTCAGCCAATGTAGCAATAGTAAAGTAAGAAAATAAAAAACATGTTGATTATTGAGTTATTGTTTCAACTTTGTTATTTGTTCTTGAGCTTCTCATTTGTTTAAATGAAAGTTTATAATATAATAACTCTAGTTGTTCTAAGAAGCTTTGGGTAAAGGTTCCCTGATGATCTGCATTAGCAACAGTGAAATGCGCATAGGATCCAGCTAAACCCCTCAATAATCAATTTCAATGTATTTTTAATAAAAAAAAATATTTTACTTAATAAGTAAAATATTAATTTGGGATTATTAGTGCGTTTAAAAATTTTTAAACTTAAATTGTGACAATTCCCATAAAAAACACTAATTATTAACTTGACTGCACCCGGTCAAAAAAAATACTTGTGTGGCAACACTCTATTCTTAAATAGCTGTTGTTGTTATTTACATTTATTTTCTTTTACATACTCTTACGACTACAATTTGAAGCTGAAAAAAAGTCAGCCAATGTAGCAATAGTAAAGTAAGAAAATAAAAAACATGTTGATTATGGAGTTATTGTTTCAACTTTGTTATTTGTTCTTGAGCTTCTCATTTGTTTAAATGAAAGTTTATAATATAATAACTCTAGTTGTTCTAAGAAGCTTTGGGTAAAAAATGATGATCTGCATTAGCAACAGTGAAATGCGCATAGGATCCAGCTAAACCCCTCAATAATCAATTTCAAGGTATTTTTAATAAAAAAAAATATATTTTACTTAATAAGTAAAATATTAATTTGGGATTATTAGTGCGTTTAAAAAATTTTAAACTTAAATACTTCTTTTGATTGTTTGTTATGAACATGAAATCTTCGCAACATCGCTTGTAACCACTCATGTATACGAATACCAATGCATCCATCTTGCTTCGCTTATTATATGACATCATTTATTATTGGTTTACTAACTATAATACATGCCACGAAAATACATTTAAAAAACAAGACGAATTTACATTTCAAGACTGTTTACGTAGGTCTCTAATACGAACTTTAGCCTGATTAAATAATAAATATAAATCTTTTTTTTTTTTTTTTTTTGTTATTGCAATATTATTTGTGTAACATTTTTTTTTTGACATTCGCTTACTTGAAATATTCCATTAAAAAGATGATCAATGTTATGATGTCTCTCACTTCATGTGAGAACTTTTATGATGCGAGAAATACAGAAGCGGGATATAGATCTGCAAGTATTTCATCGCAAATCCTGTTCGCGTGTAGCGTGTACATGCACGTACATGTGCATATACCTATTTATGGACATACCATATTTCTCAAGCCACCCACGCATGTAATTCTCTCATATTATTCACGTACTGCACGTATGTACATATTTGCATACGTGTATGTGTGTATGTGTATTTCATACACATTTTTTTATCTCTCATCTTTTTTGTGTTGTCCTTTGAGGCGGTTTTGAATAAAATCAATGGTTGAATGAATTACTAAATAAATAAATAAGTAAATGAATGAGTGATTGAATGAATGAATATTTAAGTAAGTGGGTGATGTAGTTACTGAGTGAATATAAACTTACAAAACAAAATAAAGAAATAAATAAAAGCGACAACATTGCAAAATTACGAGCATAAATAAAATGTAATATGAAAAAACAACAGAGGAAATAAAATAATCAGGAAATTGTTCTTTGATCTCAGTTCCTAATTTTTTTACCGTTGATGCTGCTGCTTTTGCTGCTGCGGCCGCTGTTCTGCTGATGCTGTTAAAGGCCGGGGCACAATGAATCCGTCATGCGTTAAACTTTGCCTTTTTCAACTGACAGCTAAGTTGAAATACATGGTTTCTTATGAGGTCTGTTACATTCAGTACGTGTCCGTCAACGCAATGTACAAAATTTGGTCAACTTTTAACTTTTTGCTTACGTTGAGTAGTTTGACAGATATTGGTTGATTTTTTTTGGTATATTCTGATTTAGATTTTTGTGTTTTGTGCCAGCAAAAATAAAATTAAACAAAAGAAATAAACGAAATAAATACAAAAAATTGAATTTAATAAATAAAATGGAGAATCGACCTATTGAAGCTGTTCAAATACTTCCGTCGATAAAGTACTCATTGTGCCAACCTTCTCCATCGTTGCGTTAATGTCAGTTGAAAAAGGCGAAGTTCAACGTATGATGGATTCATTGTGCCCCTGCCTTAATACACAAGACGACTTTTCTATACAATATTTGTTATGTGTGTATGTATGTATGCATTTGATGTACACGTGTATATATGTAAGTGTGTGCATGTTTGCGTTGTGTTGTTACCAATGTTTTGTTTTTTGTCAACTTCTTGGAAATTATTAAATGGGTACCGAAGTTTATTTGATTACATTAAATATTATTTTTAGGCATTATTCTGTCATGAACAACAACAAACAAATATAAAAACCACCCCATCCACCACCGCCCCATATACAATTCCATTCGCCGCACGGTGAAGGAATTGAAAAATTAAATAGAAATAAATCTACAGTTTCTAAACGGATAGAACAATTTTGTACACAATTCCAAGTAATTATAAAAATTTTGTGAGACCTTTTAAAAATAAAGGAAAAGAAGTTTTTAATAAAATTGTTCTGTAAATTAAATTCTTTCATTTAACTATTTATAGTTTCGAGTGAATATTTGCAATTACCTACATACAGATTTTTACCATTTGAAAATAACTGATAACCAGGAATAAGGGATTCATGCATTTAAAATGGTGAATTAGACGCTCTAAATATGACATTAAAAATGCGCTATACCACCTATGCACTTAAAATAACACCGTGCGGGATTGAAAAACCCACATGGTTCTGACAGTTTATATATAGTGTCACTGTTTTTTGGCCAACAGCTAATTTAGACTTAGTGATAACGCTTTGCTATATATAGCAATAACGTAGCTAAGACTCTAGCAAACTAATCCTGTCAACATCTTATGCCAAAAAAATTATTTCTCGTTCACTTTTTTGTGTGAAAATTAAGGATTTTTTTCCTTTTTTTAGAATAATTTAAGGTTACTCTTAAATTTTTGCTAACAATATTGGGCAAAGTTATAGCTACGATAAAATTGAACAACTTGTGTGAACATATCAGTATAATCGGAATGTGTCTAGGCATCCTAAATACCTCATTAAGCGCACTTTTAGCTCAAAGTTCTCGTTTTTTACTAGTTAGGCTATATTTTTCTGCATATCTTTTACTTTATTTGTTATTGTTGCATTTCTTGTTTTACAAATTTTAGTACTTACTAGCCCAATTTACGATCTTGTGCTAATGGTCTTGCATCGTTGCATGTGCAAAGTGGCATAGTATATTGATACTCACCACTAAGAATTGTTAAGTGGTGAATGTCAATATGCTATACTATTTTGCACATGCAACGATGCAAGACCATTTGCACAAGATTGTGAATTGGGCTACTATTTTAAGGTTCTATTATTCCTTTAACAAAACTATTAGTCCTTTTAAGTTATGGTGAAAAAAGTAAAAAAATATTCTATCGTCTACTTTCTTCTTAAATAATAAAAATTTTGCACAAATTGCCACTGAAACTTTACAGAGAAGTGTGCATTTGATTATATGATTAAAAAAAAATAGCGTCGAAAAATTGTGAAAAACGACAGCTTTTGAGGTAAAACGTGGTCTTTATAAGCTATTAGGGTGCCTTAACATGTTCAGGTTGTATTGGTACGTTCACAAAAGTTGTTCATTTTTATCGTAGCTAGAACTTTGCCAGTGTTGTTAGCAAAAATTTAGAGGAAAAAAGTAAAAAAAAACTGTTTCCTTAATTTTTGCACAAAAAGGTTCACGTAGCAATAATTTTTTTGTTATAAGATGTGAACAAGATTTGTTCGGTGGACTCTTAGCTGCATTATTGCCTCATATATAGTCAATCACTATCACTACGTCTGATTTATCTGTTGACCACAAACTGACGGCATTGAAGGCACATTGAGGCCCATAAAAAAATTGGTCACCAAAAATCGCCAAACTGAGTATCGGGGTTTACTACAATTTAGCAGTACTATCGAATCTATATTGCCCAACCCTTGTGTTTTTCCAAAAGTTTCAATTTGCTGTATAGTATGTATGTGCAGGTGTTATACATATATTTCAATTTTTGTATTTAAACGAAAACAAAAATACATACATACATAAGTTTTAATCAAAAGAACGACTTTTTATAATCAATAAATTTTTTTGTCTGATATAGTTTAAGGTCAGGAAGTCAAAAGCATAAGAACTAAAAGAGTTAGCTTGTTTTAAGGTTCACCCATACATACCATAACCATAACTATAGAAAACAGCTATTCGAACCACACTTATGGGCAAGACTGTATTTGATTACACCGTTCTGCATAAATATTTGTTTTCAATAAATATATGTGTTTTATATGGACATTCGTGCCCTTAATTCGAATCCGTTTTCAGTTTCTGTCTATGACGTACAGTTTTTTAGTGGGCGCAACTAATATTAACGCATAAACAAGGCGGTCACGCTAAGTTATTTAAATATAACTCGATAACGGTTTGTTCGAATTTAGTATAGATAGTATAGATGCAAAATAAAGTTTTCTTTTAATCAAATGAAATAATATTTTTTTCGATTTTCAACGGTTTCGGAGTTATTCCGAAATTAGCGACAAAAAATATTTTTGATGCTAAATTGATTTTTTTATTTGAATTCAAAGCTTTATAAAAAAAATAAAACCACAAATATTCTAAATTTTTTCACTTTTTCAACCGCTGGGTATGCTGGAAATAAAATAAGCTATAAGTAAAGAAAATCTGTAAAAAAAAATTAGATTTTATTCAAACTTAAAGCAGATATCCCACTTTGACAAACATTGTGTAAAACATATATCCGTAACACTCTAGTATCTTGTTGTTCAATCGCAAAGTCATACTAAGTAAAGGAATTAATTTTTATGGTTCCTGGAATTAAAAAATATGGTATTAATAGGATATATGTATCCAATGGCTCGGAAAGCAGTGTGGGTGGCTACATAATGGAAATTATCCGTCCGTACCATTAGCTCATCCAGTAACTTTGAAATTATTGCTCAGAGGAGCTCAATACGATCTCTTTTTGTCGCTATGCTATGAGCATATACAAAATTTGGTGCCTTTATATTTTTGCCAGCACTGTGCATCAAATAAGGCTTAATAAACGATTCGGTATAAGCCATAAACAGAGATATAAAGGCATTCAAACGAGTGAAAAGTATATCTCCACGTATAAGTGAGATCAAATCGATGGAAGGCGTAGTTGTGAGCCCCAAATATGAGAAATCTCTAAGGAAATGCTCAAATCTAAGTTCGTTAATAAAAAGGGAGGTATTTATTGGTTTCGAAAATGAATGTTATATTGCGATCCGATTTTTGCTGGAAAACCAATCGTGAAACCGCAGATAAAATTTATAGAAGAAAACGATCTACTAATTAGTAGTTGATTTTTTATGTTATACTAATGTTTAATTTCATTTAAGATTTTAATTTATACTAGATATTCCAAACGGACGACACAATTGTCCGTATTCTAGAATCTAAATGTAAATAATTTTATTAAGATTCAAAGAAAATTTATCTAAACGTCATAAAAAATTAATTAAAACATAGCCACACACATACATACATACTATGCAACCATAATATAATAATAAATGAAATTAAAAAACATAAACAAAATCCCTTTAACCAAGCTAATTCAATTTATTGAACTCTCTTCCTTTAATTTAATGAAATTTCGCGAAAGATACATTTTTGTTTCCAGAAAGATAAATTTTTTCTCAAAGAGATAAATTTTGAAAAAAAAAAATTTAAAATCGAATTTTAACGTTTAACATTTATTAACACTAGGATAGCCCGGTGGTCTAAATTAGACCACTTGACATGTATATATGTATGTAGGTATCTATTTATTATAAACATGTGTGTACAAAACAAAAACAAAATAGTTAGTTATTTATTTATTCGCTCATTTGCAATACATATAGCCTATTGGCCAATTATATTTGTATTACTAGTAATAGTACTTACTATTCTATGGTAAATAAACATAGTACACATCACATCAACATCCATACACTTGCACACACACCCCGTCTAAAGTAAAAAAACATTATTGTAATAAAAGAAAATGTGTTAGAGGGTACCCTTGTTATTAGTGCGTCGAGTTTAGGCCATTTAAAAATTCTATAAGTTTACGTTTGAATATTATTAAGGACATAGAGAAAGAACTTAAATACATGGGTAAAATATTTCAATATCTAGCAGCTTGTACAAGAAAATATCTTTCATATGTAGCATTACCTATTCGTGATATAATGATTTGTGGATTTCTAAGAGTTCTAGAGATATTAATTTTTTAATATATTTAATCGCTTTTTATCACTTTTATGCTCAGAATTTTGAAAAACCATTAACATCTACACAAAAATACCTTTTAAACCATATACGTTTCACCAACATTGGTGGAGGATAAAATACTTAAAAGTGTACGACAAAAAATGCGGGTCGTATTTATATATTAACATTACATTTTTATTGCATATATACCATATTATGCAAATTTACTTTGTATAACATGTGTAAATAAATAAATAAATAAATATTTCATATATAATGAATATTGTACAGAAAATGATATCTTATAAATTCATTTTTATTTTTATTTAGGTCATAAGTATTAGATATGCAATTTTTATAACATATATAAATATATATTTTTATAATTTATATGTAACTATCTTTGGATGTTATTAAAACAAATTCATTTTTGTAAAAATTAATATACGAGCGTTAATAATAAGGCTATTATATCAAAAAGTTCGTATAAATTTCCTGAAAATAAAAAATTATGTTATTACTTCCTCAGAACAACTCCGTACTACTAGTAAGCATCGATTTAGGTGGATCGTATGTTGAAACATCCTTAATAGTGTTTTCACACTGACACGGTGTTAATAAAAGTTGGGTTTAACGTTAAAACCAACTGTTAAAACCTGATTTTATTATACAAAATGGTTTTGTTAAAATCAACTTAAAACCATTTTTGAACTTAAAACCATTTTTTAATTGGTTTTAAGTTGGTTTTATGAAATGCAACCTTGTTTCCGCTGTACTAAGTTCAGTGCCGCCAAGTTCAAATGGCCGGAAGCTGCTGATAATGTTAATGCTAGTGTATAAGAATACATACCGATTTACAGATTTTTAACTTAAAAATGTATGCAGCAGCAACAATAATAAAAGAAAATTATGCCAAAAAAGTATTTATTGAAAGAGAAAAACACGATATGACTGACATCCATCTGCCTATAAAAATCGTTTAGCTTATAATGTATTTAAGCGTTTGTTATAGATAATAACTTTATTTTCAAGCACTTCTTCACTTTGTACAGGGTGGGCCAAAAGAAACCAAGGGGTGTAAAAGTTTAATAACTTTTTTGTTTATTAATTTTTTTTTTATTTTTTCTTTCAGATTATATAGACAACACTTGGAGAATTTATAATGGAGAGGTTCACAACTGAACAGAGAACCAGAACAATAGAATTTTATTATTTAAACCAGAGATCAATTATTTTAACGCAAAGAGCATATCGTCGACATTTCAACGTCAGAATTTCGCCCTCTGAAGCGATGATTCATTGCTTAGTTAATCGTCATCACCAACATGGCAGCGTAAGAAGAGATTTGCCTCGAACCGGTAGACCACGTTTAAGTCGCACTGTGGAAAATATTGAACGAGTACAGCAAAGTGTTAACGAAGCACCAGAAACATCTGGCAGAAGGCGTTCTGCTCAGCTAGAAATGTCTTGTACGTCACTACGGCGCATTTAAAAAAAAAAACATTTACAGTTATACCCATATAAGGTGCAATTGGTCCAAGAATTAAAACCCGCAGATCATCGGCAACGTCTAAATTTTGCAGTTAAATTTCAAGAGTTGGCCAGAAATGAAATCAACTTTATTGAAAATTTGATTATGAGTGATGAAGCTCATTATCATTTGAATGGCTTTGTTAATAAGCAGAACTGTAGGTTCTGGGGTTCTCAAAATCCAAGAGCCATTCATCAACGCCAATTGCACCCCATCAGGTGTACAGTATGGTGTGGGATCACATCTGAAAATGTCATTGGGCCCTACTTCTTCGAGAATGAAGATGGAAGTGCTGTAACCGTAAATGGAGAGCAGTATCGGTTTATGATAGAAAATTTTTTACGTCCTGCTCTTGAAAACAGACCTGGTATGTGGTTTCAGCAGGACGGAGCCACTGCCCATACTGCCCGAGACACAATGGCACTTTTAAGTCAAATTTTTGGAGAGCGAATAATTTCTCGAAATTCGGAAATTATTTGGCCAGCGCGATCGCCAGATTTGACAGCACCCGACTATTTTCTTTGGGGTTTTTTGAAGGAGCGAGTGTATGTGAACAAGCCAGAGACAATCCTTGAACTCAAGGCAAACATTGTTGCAGAAATTCGAACGCTACAGCCACAAGTTTTGAAAGATGTTATGGAAAATGCTCTAAAAAGAGCCCATCAGTGCGAAGCTGAAAACGGTGGCCATTTAAGAGACATCATTTTTCATACTTAGTGTAAAAAAATTTCCATTTTGTATATTATATAATCTGAAAGAAAAAATAAAAAAAGTTAATAAACAAAAAAGTTATTAAACTTTTACACCCCTTGGTTTCTTTTGGCCCACCCTGTAAAAGTAGTTCCATAATTTTAAAATGTTTATTTACAAAATATAAAATAATTTACATTTTAAAGCGTACTGTGAAATTTCTGAGTTTTCCATATGAACAAAAATAAGTCTTATAAATAAATGTTATAAAAAGCAAAAAAAAAAAAAAAAAAATGCAGCAACAAATACGTATTTCTACACGAGATTTATTTTATATGGAACAAAGTTATTAAACAGCCTGTGAGTTAAAACCTGAATTTATCAAAATTGCAGTGTGAATGCAAAATCAGCTGTCTATGGTTTTAACGTTAAAACTAGGTTTTAACTTTAGGTGTGAAGACACTGTAAATATCGTTATTGTTTTCTTCCAAAATTTCATCTTAACACACATACACAAAAATGAGCAGACGACAGAAGAACTTAGAAAACTTAACAACAAAATACATGTTATTTTTGTATTTAATTGTCACTTTTAACGAAATTGATAAAGCCCCGTTCAGACTATTATACAAGTATTAATACTTTCATCACATTTTACGATACAGAAATCTAAATACATTCGTTGCGACTGTCAAAAAAATCTAACGTAAAATCACATACTGTGTTGCGACCATCACACTGCAAATCAAATGTGTAATACAAGTATAAAACAAAACAGCTGTTCAATGAAAATGTCTGCGCTATTCACTTACTAGCGGCGGCAAAACGGTTTCATGCAGGCGGGGACGTACCGACACTTGAAAAAATTCAGCAGTTAAAAATATTCTATGTAAATAACAGAAAAAATTTAAGAAAATATATTACAAAAACGTTAAAAAATTACGTCAACGAAATATAATTCCATACGATTCACTTATTCAAAATTTTGAGCCGATATACATATGACAAAACATTACATCAATGACGACACGCTATCGGCGGCGAAACAGCCGACTTGGAAGTTTGGTTTGTGTGAAAATGCAACCCTGATCTAATGAAAAGTATTATCGTTTAGAAAATTTTCTAAAAACGAAAGAGTCTTATGGGATGTCAAAATTTGTATCGTATTATTTGCCACTTTGATGACATTTTGCGTTCAGACTATCACACTTGCACGTATTATTTGAATTTTTGACAAGTATAAATACAAAGTATAATAGTCTGAACGCGGCTTAACTTTAACAAACTTTGTCGGAGAGAGAAAGTTTAATATTTTATTCCTGTAAATTTTGCGTGCAGTTTCAAAAGATACGAAAAATGTCAAGATTATACATGGTACCTGAAGTCATCAAAATATACGAAAAATTCATCTTTCGTATCGTAATGGCATCACAACTTGTGGCTTCCATACAATAACAGATAACAGAAAAAAATTGATAGATCAAGAGAAATACTACAAACACACACACACACATATTTTCTTTATTTTTTACTTGTAAGCTAATAAATGCGTGTGTAATATGTGTGCATGTAGTAGTAGCAATTTTAAATGCTTATAGCTCCCAAAATACATAATCGATTTCAATAATCGATTTCTCTATAGAGAAACCTTTAAAACCATATAAATTTTATTATTGGTGCCTATTACCCAGCAACAAATTTCAAAAAAGGTAATCGGGTTTGGAACTAAGCATTTTTGGTGGAAGCACTTCCCTACTGGATTACCAACCTAATGATTTTAACAAGGCATGAGACTAAAATAATCGGTTCTTGAGAAGTACTTACTTTTTTTATTTGTCAACATATTCACGTAATCTATTAAATCTAAAATAATCATTCTCCGCATTTATCAACTTGTACAGCATTTTTTAAAGTTTTATGTAATGTGATTTGTAAGCGAGTAATGAAATTTGGCAATCAGAAAAGTAAGTCATTATATAGCAAGCAGTTCTGATGGTAATGTGTAATTTTTTGCTGGGTAATTATATAGATTATAGAAATCATTTATGTGTAAGATTATTTACTTTTATCATAATAAATATGTATTTTATTTTCCAATAGCATTTTATTTAAATGAAAATAACTCAGGAACCAGACGTAGTGGAAATAATCTGAGTACAGATTTGGATATAAAGGCTGCATTCGACAACGTATGGCACGATGGCTTGATATTTAAATTAATACAGTTTAATTTCCCACCAAGTATTATAAAAATAATCCAAAGTTATTTATCTTCAAGGTCATTTAGAGTGTTCCTAGGCTCGAAATACTCAAACGTGTTTCAAATAAATGCAGGATGTCCTCAGGGGTCCTGCTTATCTCCAATTTTATATAATATATACACAGCTGATATACCTACTATAAACCACTGTGTTATATCCATGTTTGCAGACGACACCGCAGTCTTATGCTCAGGTATTTACTCTTCAGAAATATTAGCAAACCTGCAATCGGCCATTGTAATATTATTTAAATATTTTACAAAATGGAAAATAGCAATAAATTATAACAAAAGTCAAGCAATTTATTTTACCAGAAAAAGGAAATCGTGTTTTATTCCCCAAACTCGTATACGCTTAAACAATACCGAAATCGATTGGGAAAACAACGTAAAGTGTCTAGGTGTAATTCTAGACCCAAAATTAACTTATAGAGATCACGTATCATATATCGTTAATAAATGTAACATACTTATTAGAACTCTTTACCCTTTAATAAATAGAAACTCATCATTAAGTATTGTCAATAAAATGTTAATTTTCAAACTTATATTTCAGGCAAGTATATGCTATGCAGCCCCAGTTTGGGCAAAAAGTGCTAAATGCCACATAAAAAGGTTACAAATCCTTCAAAATAAACTCCTAAAGTTAATTCATAATCTTCCCACAAATTGTATGAAAATTTCAATACTAGATGTTTTCATTCTGAACATAATCATATAGTTGAGTTATCCCCCGCTTTAGATTAGTCAGTTAAGTAGTTTTTAAGTTTTTATCTAAAACAAAAATTTTCACAAGGTTTTTGAAAAGTTTCACCATAACTTAAATACTATATTAAAATTAAGGGTAACATGAAACAAAATTGTATTATTATGTAGAAAAAGGAAAAATCCTTAAACTCTTTGTAAATGTATATATAGTATTGTAAGTAAATTTTTTAAATATCATTAGACACAATAAACTTAATTAAATTGCATATATGGCGCGTTTCTTAAAAAATAATTTACAATTGCTTAAACTTTAAGCTGACTAAAAAATTTTAATCAATAGTAAGTTAAATCATAATTAACTAAAAATAACACTTTTTTCGATTTGGCACAAGCTAACTCATAATGACCTAACTCATGGTTAGTTCAAAACTGATGCACTCGTCCTGCGGCCACTCAATGCTAAAGCTGATCACTTTTAACATGCAGAATGAGTGCGAATCTTAACCACCTCTGACTAATTTTTAGTTGATAATTCAATAGTTTTGAGTTATCTCATATTCCCACTGGATATATTCTTATTGGTCCAGCTTTTTGTTTATAATTTATTTTTTTATTTAACACTACGCATGCACTACTGATAGCTTACAAACGAAACACCGAACTGACAGATGTTTTTGAAAAAGATTTTATTTTAAAAACTTAATATAGTATGGTTTTGGATAACATTATATTGTTATTTACATTGTATTATTTTTACATAAAAATAATAATTATGTTGTAGTCATAAATTTTTAACAAAACTGTATAAACTTTAAAATCAAACATTACTTTGTTTATCGCAACGAACATTCTTTAAGTCTGATTTTATTTAAAGATAATCTGTATTGTTGCCATTCTCTTCGAGCTCTCCTTTTTTCACATACAAGACGTTCAATATCGGTTGAATAAATTCTATTAAAACGAGTCTGCGGATGGTAGGTAGTGGCATGCTTAGCAGCCTGTTTAATGTTAAGAGTGGCAATGTTAAATTCAATATCTTCGGATGTTCTCAGCTTAATGTTTTCCGTACAATGACTACTGAGATATTTTTTGAACCCTAGCCAAGTAACACAATTGATCATCTTCACATATGGGTGAGGCAATTCACTTCTTAGTGGGTTACAGACCGTAAGGATAGTGGGAGAGTGATCAGAGAAGAAAGATCTAGGGAAGCTTCAACATGAATTAAATCCCTAGTTATATTTTTCATGGCACCAAAATCTATAACATCCGGAATTTCTTTTTATTTCAGTAAGCCAGTAAGTGGGCTCCCCACTCGAAATGGCGGCCAAGCCCATTTTTGCAATTGTGTTGATCAACGCCCGACCTCTGGGCGTAATAAAACGCGAACCCCGGAACGTATGCTTTGCATTGTAGTCGCCAGCTACTACGAAACAAGATCCAAGATAATTGAAAATCTGGTAGGGAGTAAATTGATGATGTCACGAAATTTGTACAAATATTTTCAATGCAGATATTTGTTGCTTGTAGATGTTCTTCACAAATGTTGTCAAGAATTTATTGCTTGAGCCTTGACTTTATTAGAATTACTGATCCATCGCATGATCTTCCTCTAGGGTCCTTTGAATCATATCAGGTGTATCAATGAATTTTAAAAAGGCTTCACGAAGTCAAATAAGTCTCAGAGACCAACAGCATATCAATATTTTTTTCCAAGAGTTCATTTTTATGTTGGCGAATGCGTTTGCTTTCCGAAAACATATTTTTAACGTGTTCATGGCTTATTAACTAATGCTTGAAGCAGTGTATTCTGCATTCGCAGCATTTCTTGCATCATGCTAGTCATATTTGTTATAAACTTGATTATACCTATAGTTAGCACCAGATTATCAATAGTAGCTTCAAGGCGATTAAAATTAAAGCTTAAGTTGGTATTTGTTGAATTATTTAGCGGCGAAACATTTTGTGTCTGAATTGAATTTTTCTTGGCAGCATCGGTATACGATATACGGGACGTAATTGGTAGAGCTGTGCCAAATCGTTCTTTTCAGTGTCCGGTCATTTTCGTTCAATTAGCAAAAAATTGACCTGTTCGTTCAATCGTTCACTTTTGAACGACAGTATGAAACAATGCTATTTTGTAAGAATAATAAAATCGGTTGTATATACGAGTATTTAAATAATGCGAATGAATTAATTGAAGAATTTATTAAAAAAAGTTGAATTATTTATTTAAAAAATTATATTTAAATTCATTTTATAAACAATTTCTTGTTCTTTCGACTAGAATATTGTACATTTTATTTTGGCTTAATATTTAGTTTAATATTAAGATTAAGAAAGGTACTTTTGTTTGGTTTTACTATTTTTTTCTTCCGATAATTAATAAAAGCATTGTAACTCATTTATCGTTATTTATATATCAAAAGCGCATCAATGTTTGAATGTTACTTCTCAAAGTTCAAGTTAAAATTTTGTCCTCAAAAATATTTTACCGGAAACAAAAAAAAATGTCTCAAGCAATTCATTTTAGATTGAGGTAATGAAATGTATGTATAAACATATATACAGTTAAGGTCTAACATCTTTACTTTGTAAAAACACTTTATAAAAAACACTAGTAAAAATACTTCTTATGAAAAGACTATTAAATCAAATTATAAAAGTAATGATGGCAGTGCCACAGCGATGCTAAATAGAATTCAGTATACACGTACCTAAACCTTTTAAAACACAAAAACTCAACTCAGACAAAACGACATAACATAAATAGCAAACATGAACGAAAACAAATTTGACATAAAAGACTTGAAACACAAACTAAATGAACGAAAACATCGAGCGGTACACTACTGATCCAAAAGCGTTCAGTAAAATCACCGGATCAGTTCGTTCAATTTAACCCGTTCGTTCATGAGCTACACAGCTCTAGTAATTGGTTGTAAATTTGTTTATAGTTTGCATAAGGGTGAATGTAAAACATTTCTTAAATACAGGATGTAGAATAAAATATTCAACTATTGCTAATATCGAAAATAAAATATTTGAATCATATTCATTAGTCGAAAAATATCAAGAGTTCACAAAACAAATATGTATGTATGCATCTGTATACTATATGCACACATGTACGTCGGTGAAGGGTATATAAGTTTCGTCACAGCCAAATATAGCACTCTTACTTGTTTCTATATAAATTCGAATGAAGTTCTCTTTTAAAAACAACAAAGCCAAACGATTTTTGCTAAGTAATAAAGTCATCGTCAAAAATTAAAAAAAAAATTAAAATCAAATAACTTGGAAACTGTAAGAGATAAAATAGTGTTCTAGGCGGGTTTTATTTTGGTTTCTTTACGTTGATTGTCCCGGTTAAAAAATGATTGAGATCGGCTGATACTAGCAAATATTGCAAGCTGCAGTTTCCAACTTGACGCTCTTTGGAGCTGTCCGGTCTTGCAACAGATTACCTCAAGAGTTCTCCTTTTCAGTTGGTTTCATCGAAACAATATTTTCTTTCACGCCACTGCATTACGTCAAAATCACATAATAGCCGCATGCGTATGCGGCTTTTTACATCGCGCATGCTATTGCCTTTTGGAATTTAGTTTGATTTACTAAATTTCTACGGTTCAGTATATTGTTAACATACGAGTATATAAAAACAATCGTTCCATGGCAAATGTGCCTAGGACAAGACAACGAAAATATATTTTCTTGTTAAGAAGTGAATTTGTCACACCGTCCGTCCATATGGTCTGCATGAAGAGAAATACATGTGTATTTATTTTGAATATCAATTCTGGTTATTTCTTGCTGAAATATTGCCTCATTACCTTTGTAATTAATTATCGGTGTGTCTAATGTGCATGTGTATTGGAATACACTTTCTCAAACGCATAGATTCGTTGTTGCGTTCTCAAGTTATTTACAATGCACAGTGGGAAAATTGAAAAATTAAATGAAATAAATCTGCAGTTTCTGCAGTTGGAAGAGGGATAGTGGCACCACGGTGAATTAAAACTTTTAAATGACCCAAATTGTTTAGTGCTTATGCGTTATTTTTTCAAATTTTTTTATATGATTATCTCTAGTTAAGTTCTAATAAAACATTACTAAGCGGATAAGTTTTTTTTATATCTTACAGTTTTGTAGAAATGTTTATAAGGAACAAATTCTTAACAAAAATTTTAAAGCAATTGCCTCAAATACAAATGATTTGTAAATAAAGCTAAAAAAATAAAAAATAGTTCTTCGCCACTTTACCAGCCGAATTATGAATTTTTCTGGTAATTTTTTCACTTCTCAAACGCTTGTTCCCGTGAAAACCTTTCCTATTCTAAATAGCGGGAAAAATCTATTCTGCACGAACACAAAAGTTCAAAAATAGAAATATAAAAAACATCTTTATGTTTTCAGTGCCAATAAGATTTTGTGTTAAAATAAATATCCGTCTTTATTTAAATAAAAGATAAAATAAACATCCTAACCATTTACAATCCGTAGGAAGTGCGGCAGGTACAGATGCGAATGGATCAAACTCCCACTGATTGTAGCTACGACGAAAATTATAAATTGTATAACGTTTTTCTGTTATCTGTCTTCAAAATATTACAAGGGAATACATCTTCTATTGTGTGAGTTTAAGGGCGTGCAAAATTTAGTGTGTTTAAGTATTTTCCCTGAAGGAAGAATTAGTTCATGTTTACATGGCTGGGATAAAAATTTCTTAAATAAGCGAAAAATAAAGCATTCCGGTGCTTATTTAAGGTTTTAGTTTGAAATAAATACTAATACCATTGTTTCACAACGTTTTCTAATTTAATTTTTTTAGTTTTTGCGTTAGTTCCCTTCAAAATGTTTCTGAGAAAGCACGCGAAAAGCTCCCTCATATTAAAATAATTACTTTTTTCCCCAAGATCCTAATTCCCGCATTCGCTTACGAGCGAACTATTACTCGAACGTGCGAGCTTTTTAACTTTTTGGATTTTTTCATTCGATTTCGAAGAACACATGTCGAAATTTCTAATGACAACATTCAATAACGAGCAGCTTTCCAATGTAACCATTCGTGTTTTTACTAGCAAGAAAAAGGCATTCGAAATAACGTTTAGCATGGAGTTCGATATTTTACTTATTTATTTAAACACATATTTACATACATACGTATAAAAATACAAATATTAAGAATTTCTTGTTGACTTTAAACATAACAAAACACACTGATTTGGAAAAAAATGTTTTGCCCAACAGTTGTCAGGTAAAATAAAAAATCAACCAACTTGGGAGCATCTGAATAACAAATTAACTTTTTCTGGACAATTAATAAAAGATTCGAAAATGTGGGCTGTGCTCTATCCTCTAACTTTATACTTATTAACTATAATTAAGTTATTAATTAAATAAAAACGAAAATAACATAATCGTTTCATTTTTATAGCTATTGCTATTTATGGAGCGATACAGGAGTTACGACGTGATGATAATCGGCACTATTATGCATTAAATACATTCACCACAGCAAGCTACCGACTACCAAATGTCAAGGATAGAATACACATGTTTATATGAGAATAATTTTTTTTAAGACAGCAAGGCAACAGGGCGCCCGGTTGTTGTCTATGCTGATTTTGTCGTTGTAGTCCAATTAAACTAATTTCTATTTGGCTACAGTGAGAAAATTCAGTAAGTATTGCCAGTATAATAGAAAATGTTGAATGAATGGTTTTAACAACTATTTCATATTATTTAACAGAAATAATATCCAAAAATTGATGTTAAGGATAAATTGATTCATTTTTAGGGTTCCGTACACCAAAGGTGAAAAGGAACCCTATTGTTTTCGCTACGCTGTCCGTCTGTCCGTCACACGGTATTTTCTCAGGAACCGTAAGAGCTACGGACCTGAAATTTGGACACAGTATGTAGCCGCTACAACAACAAATACATGAGAATTAAAAATTAAAGGGTGTTCCAAAACGAGCAACGAAAAATTTTAAAATTCCATGTAATGTACATAAAATTGTATGAACATATGTATATTGAAACTTGAAATTTGTAAAATTAGTGTATTTTTATACAGACTACAACAATTAACACTAAGATTTAAAAAAATTAAATTAAAGGGTGGTCCATCAGTTAATGCAATTTTGACTATGTAATTTTGACAATTTGCTATATATTGGAAACCGTAAGAGGCAAACACTTGAAATTTTCAAAAACGGTAAAATTGAAAAAACCAAAAATTATAAAATCACCAAACCAAAAAAAATCGCCAAAAATTAAAAAAAATCGCCAAAACGAAAAAAAAAACTAAAAAAGAGCCAAAACTTAAAAAAATCGCCAAAACCGAAAAAAACGCAAAAAACGACAAAACAAAAAACCGAAAAGACCCCAAAAACGAAAAAAATGCCAAAACTATATATTATATAGGATGAAGTTTGTATTAAATTACATATCTAGTGTTCGTACGGAACCCTATGTGCGCGAGTCATAGTCGCACTTTACTGAATTTATTGTACAAAATATGTGCAAAAAGTACATTTTAAAAGAGTAATTAATTTTTATAAATGCAAAAAAGTGGTAATACTGAACTATGTATTTGTACTTGAATATCAACTGCAGATGGTGCTGCTGCCGTCTCCAAAATAATTAAGTAGCCGGCTACGAGGCGACAAATGCTGCTAGCGGCATTTGAAGTCGTGTGTTCGTGTAGCCTGCTGTGGTGAATGTGTTTAATGCTTTACAGTTATAAATTTATTTTTGTTTTAATTTCTTTGTACTTAAAAGCAGAGTACAAAAATAAAGGAAACAAATTGTTTGACTTTGTTTTGTTTCGTTCTTTGAAGTGAGTGACACCAAAACAAAACAAAAACATTGAGAATGATTGCCCTTTCACACACTAGAAAATTGTGCTGGCATAACATGCCGGTTTGTTGGTGAGAGAGGCAAAATGAGTAGATTTGTAGTTGACATCATTTTTCAACCTGGCACAACCCCGCATCAGCAGCACAAAACCAATACACACCTTACTTAAAAAAACAGCAAATGTTAAAAGAATACAGAAAAAACTAATACACAGAAAGCTGTGTGCACGTCTACATTTTTATGCCAGATGAATTAGTCTCGTGTGTTCTAAAAAGAACCAAAATTTTGCGGCATAAAAATTAGTCTCGTGTGTTAAAGGCCATTGCTCAATTTGTTTTTGTATTGTTTTTGTCATGAACACAAACCAGAGAACAAAGCCGATTGGCTGTAGGCCGGCTAACAGCCGCCACCGGCCACAAACAATACATTAATTTAATCGTGCGCCACTACAAAAGATAATAATGGGAAATAAATGGAAACGTTTTGAAATATTTGCGGCGAATTTGACATCATCATATAATATAATTTTATTGCATTGTTATTTAACACATTAATTTTGTTTTGTATATGTAGCTAAGTAGCAAGTGATATAACCGGGTGTCCTAAGACACCTCTTTTATTTTATTTTTTATATAAATATGTATATATCGCTCATTTACTTCAATAGTGTCACAACTCAAAAAACCAATTTTGCAGAAAACGTGTTTTAAGTTTTCAATTTGCATACATGCATACAACTCAATGAAGATATGAAAAAATATTCTTTTCTCAGGAGGTGATTGTACAAGTTATTTATACGAAACTTTTACACAAGATATAATACGAAATGCTGCATTATTAACTCGAAAAACTCATTTTTTGAGTTGTGACACTATTGAAGTAAATGAGCGATATGTTTTTACGTACATACATACAAATATATTTTTTTATATATATATACATACATATAAACATATGTTTTTGCTTACAATTTATTCAGCGCTGTGAAATTAATTTATTTGCCTTTTATTAACACTGATACATAAGCTCAATTCGCTTGGTATCGAGTGACATCTTGAAATTCTTGATATCGAAATTAATTTCTGTTCCAATGCAATCTCGTTTACGAGTGCGAGAATTAGCCCCCAAGGCATTGTAATTAATGATGTAATAGAATTGCTACTCATAATATAAAACAAAATTCCCGGGAAATTGTTATTCTAAATTGGGTTGAGCATGTGCAACAGCTGATCACGCATATGCAGTAAAATTTGGCAGAATTATTTCATAGAAAAATTTGCAGAATTTACGAATTTACATGATGTTATTACTTTCTGCAAGGTATCTTCATAAAAAATATTATATGAGAAAAAAAGTTAAGATTTTCTTTTGTCCCTAGAAACAGAGCATTCCAAAGCAGACCTCTTTTTTATTAATATTAATTTTAATTATTAAATTGTTTTGTTTAGCTTGAGGTCTGGTTAGAGACTGAAAAAAGTTAGATTTTTATTTAAATTACACAGGTCAACAGGAAAAACTTGCTTGAATAACCACTATATAGATTTGATGCATAATGGCTACCTTATTTATTTATTTTGGTACCTCTGTTCTCGGAAAAAATTAGAGAAATTTTTTTTGCTTTTACATTGCTTAACAAATTGTGTTTAATATAAAAAAAAGCAGGCTAAAAAGGAAAATAATTGGTATTGGATGTCCAGCTTATCTTATGAATAACCCTGCCCATGAGGGCTGTAGTATGTTATTTGAAGACGTAAAATTATTAAGATGTATTCAAAATATCGATGTAGTTACGTAAATAGGGAAAAATAATATAGTACGTAGCATTAAGCGAGAGTTAAAAATCTTTTTTATGAACAAATAAGACATTTTAACCTAAGGGCGTGTGCCAAACGGTAGAAAAGTACTATGGTAAAAAAATATTTGCCTGTGCCAAATGATATCTTTTTTGACAATGTAAAATTTTGACAAATTCTCTTGAGGATAGAAAGAAGCTGATGAAACAATTGCTGCGGCGGCGGTTTTGCTTCGCCTGACTAAAAGCCGCCGGCTACCAACAAATTTTTAAGAGGACATTTTTATATAAAACAATATTCTTGTAGCAAAAAATTATATAATATTGTATATATGATGCAAAATTTAAAATAAACCATGACTTTTTCACAGTTTAATTAAACTTAAAAGACGTAAAAATCTTTGTATTGGGCGACGGCTCGAAACGACGGCGGTGGATTTAAATTTTATGATACCATGCTTTTTATTGCATCTTGTCAAAAATTTACCTGTTGTGTCAAAATTTCTACTAGCCCCCAGGGCTAATGAAATTTTATTCACCTCAGAAGTGTCAAAAATTTACTTACACTAGTACTTTTCTACCGTTTGGCACAGGCCCTAAGAATGAAAGTTTATTTAAAGTCGGTAACCCTACCGTTAGAGATATGTAATGTATAATCGGTTGAACTTTAAATAATTTTGGGTTCTTAGTTGAAAAAGAGCTATTTTGAAAGAATTCTTATTCAATAAAACTTTTTTTATAAGTATAAACGTCAAAACGATAAATTTAAAAAATATTTACAAAATTTTAAGCGATATTTGAAGTGATATATCTGTGCGTTTATGTATGCAAATATTCTCAATTGTATACATAGTTATGTAGGAACAATTTAAAGTAAACATATCGATGGCTTTGGGTAAAATGATATAATATTCTAAGGTAAATGGTACGAGATTGACCCTTTTTACGCAACACCATCGATATTAGTAGCAATATTATTTTAAAAAATCAATTTCGTGTTATTTTTAGGTCCTAGTTTTTTAAGAAATGTCCGGGGTTTTCCCCTCTACTATCCTCTTTTTATAAATTTCGCAATAATCACCCTACCTTAGTACAAAAAGTGTAAATTTTTTCAATTCTATGCACAATTTTTTTTTCATAATTTTAAAGTAAAATTGTCCGTAGTTTCGGAGTTATAATAAAAAATTGTAGCTAAAAATACGTTTTTTACGTAAAAATTGCAAATTTTAAAAAAAAAAAAAAATCATGAAAAATCGAAAACGGCAAAAAAAAACTACATGTAATAGAAATCGAATAAGATATCGATCGTAAAAATCGATTGATTCTCTTTGAATTTATTCACAATTAAGTGAATTCTCTCATTTTTACAATTTTTTTTTGGTATACATACTATAAAATTGACTAGTTTATGTTCTTCCTTCGATTGATTGAATTTTGAAAACATTTTCCCTATGCTATGTACAAATTTTCAGATCGAAAATGCATTACATAGTAAAATTTTTTATTTTTTTTCGGAAAATTATTTGTGTACAGTTTCGTTAAGAAGATATGGATTCCTGTCCTTTTCTGGGTATAAAATCCGGGCAATCAAATGTAACGCATTGTAGTACAACTGCTTCTATAAAAATGAGGTACACACATACGTACATATCGAGCCATAATTCCCAAATATCTTAAGCGACGACATACTTTGTAAACTTGGTGTTTTTTTTAGAAAAGTATTTATTTACGTTCGTAAATAAATGATTTTGGAAAAAAATTAGGTCCGAAAATTATACCGATTAAGCTTTTTTTGGTAGTTATGGCACGATATACGTATATAATATTATTATTTCTTTCTAACCATCCGTTCAGAAACTGCAGATTTATTTCCATTTCTTTTCGCAATTCTTCCACTGTGCAACGTTTGATTAACAAACGAATATTATCCAAATTACCTATTGTATTTTTTCCCATAACAGGTTATGAGTAGAAAAACTGTTTACATTTTTAAAGAACCTGATCACAAGTGGGTCGACCGGCTTCAAAACGCACATAATGCAACTAAAATAAATAAAAATTAGGAAGAATATAAGTAAATAGTAATGTACATACATAGTGTATGCGAGTATTGGCTAAATCAAACAACAGACTCTAAGTTTATGGTATTGTTTTTCGAACTTAACGTAACGTTATACTAAAAAAACAACAAACAAGTTTCAAAATTGGTTCGCTAACAAGATTTGAATACCATTTTAACTTTGTTATTAATTTTTATAATGAATTCTTTATAATTAGTATTTAGTTTCTTTTTTTTTTTTTTTTTGTTTTTCTGAAAACGTAAATAGATGAGAATGCACTTGCACATCCCGTCCCAGCTGGCATTTGATTTGGGAGATTATTTGACGAGCGCACTTATTTCGCGACCTTTCTTTTAAGCTTCCAGACAATTCTCGGAGTAAAATTACAAATTATGCTTTTGAGAGTCATTTTATTGATTGTTGAATGAGTGAATCATAGGTCACGCATTTTGGCAGGTTTCGGAAAATTGTTAAAAGTCAACGGTCGTACTTGAATCTTTCAAACGATGCTTTTGCGGTCATTTTACATGATTACAATTTTATATAATGCGTAGCATATTTCAGTGTTAGGTGTTGTGCCAAACAAGAACTTGGTAAAATTTTATATCTCACTACTTTTAGTGGCAGAAATTTTGGATATGAACTTGGCCTTTTTTCACATTTATGTTCTTGTGAGGATCTGATTACTTTTTGAAAAATTTTCTATAATAACACTATTTAAACTCAAAATTTGTAGTGTGTTTTATTTCTATTCATGACCACTGTGCCAGTTGAAAATGGCACAGTTACATAAAAACTTGGGTTAGAGCGTGATTGGGTGTTGAATTGCACACCTTAAAAATGCACTATTGTGTCATTACAACGGGCCGAAAATTTTTGACGCAATTTGGTAAAAGTCGTCTGAAAAGAAATATGTTAAATATAGCGTAAGCTTTAGTGGGCTTGACCCCGCCTAATTTTCCAAATATATATACAAATTAAAGTCTGCTTAGCCGAAGTACATAAATCAAAAGGATATGCCCAATGTTCATGCAAAGTTTCAATAGGGTAGCTGGTACTTTAATTTTTGGATTTTCCAATTGAGTAAATCAATTAGGACTATTTATCTACAAAATGTCAGCTCTCTATTACGTGAAATTTTTATGGAACTCTTATATCTGCTAGTGCTTATATTATGGTTCATGTAAAGTTTCGTAGGATTAATAGACTATCACCTGCTAAGCCGAAGTACATGAAACTAAAAGCTAATATTTATGTGTTTAGTCACGGCTACTTTTCAAAACAGGAAATTTTTACTTTGCACGCAAAGAAAAAATATGGTTGAGGTAACCATAATCAAACAGCAACATACTATGATTGAATTATATGGTTGCAGTGAAATCAAATTATTGTCAATATAAAAGAAAAATTTAAATAATATTATTATCTGAGTCAATAATAATATTATCTACAAAAACAATGAACTCTGTTACACCTAATCTTAGTATTATATACGACAACACTATTATTAGATGTGACTAAAATATAATTGAGACTTATCATACCATATAATATGATATAATATATAATATAATAATATAGTTAAATACGACCAAAGTATTATTTAATACAACAATACTATTTTGTTTTTAATCATATATTTATTGGTAGATCTTTTGTTTAAAACAGCTGTGCGTTAAATCCGAAATAAAAATATATTAATATTGTTGAAATAACATGTATATATGCAAATGTATACACGAAATACAGACACGTCTGCATGAAGAGATGTATGTACATATGTATATATATATTTGTTGATCTAGCCTTTTGCTTATACTTTATTTATTTATTTAATACCACGCGAATAATGTAATAATAATACAACCGAACTTAAGTTTTGCTGATTTTATTATTTGGAATGAATCTTAAGACTAAAAGACAATAAGTTCTTAATTCTAACTTAAGGTGAGCAACGACAGTCTTTTATGCTGACGTTGCTGTCTGGCATAATGTGGGAACAAAAATTAAAATGTAACTTAAAACTTATATGTATGTTTTCCTACACTTTGCCAGCCGATATCATTGGTGAGGTGGATTGTATGTAACTCCTCCACCCCTTGTTTAAAATCCTCCTTGATTTCTTATACATGCATATATTTTTATATTTGTTTTGTATATTTCTTTTTTTATTATGAAAATTTATAAGATTAAATATAATTGACCGTTATAACTTGAAGTTCATTTATAAGAAAAAATTATTAATTATTCTGTCTATACTTATTTATGATATCCTCAATGTCAGAAGGACTCTGAGATATTGTTACGACTTGGGTTTTATTGTGTCTTTTTCTTCTTTATTATAAAATATATTAATATAAGTGCAATAGTTGTAGCAATTATTAATGTTACGTTCAGTCCATATGAGAACTTTCAATTCTTTAATTTCTTCTATATTTTTTATATGTTGTAAAGTAATGTTTTGAAATTCTAAATGAGGGTTTGTTACATTAATAATTGATGTTGGTGGAAAAAAGAATTTTTCATGTATTATATGTTGTTTGTTTTCAAAAATTTTATCATCGATCAAAATGCTACAGTTGTTTATATTTATTAAATAATTTCCTGATAAGCTTAAGTTTCTGTTATCACAAGTTTGCTTAATTTTAATTTTTCTAGCATTTTTCAACAAAATAGTTGCTTCATCCAACTCTATTGTTTCTGTTTTGTTATTAAATATGTATTTACAGTTATTTTTAATTGAACAATCGTTGCTTCTTTGAAGATGCTTAAGTATTACATTTTCCTTATAGTGTAAAATAACGTTATTTATTTCAACAATATTTTCGTTTATTTCATCAATTTCCATAAAATTTATGTTTGGTACAGCGGTGAGTAATCTCAATTGTGTAGTAATGAATTTGTCAGGGCTATTATTAGAGAATTGTCCTTGAACGTCATCACTCCGATTTTAAGGAGTTTTAACTTATAAAAATCAATGTTGAAGTTTTCTATTTCTGTTTTAGTAAATATGCTGGGGTGAATAAAACTGTTCTTGGCGGATGCGATATTATCTTGTATTTTCTCTATTTTGTCTTCCAGTATATTTAATTTAGACAACTGGTCTAAGTATAGGTAACGTCTCATTATTTCGTTATTACTTTTTCTGATTTGTTCAAAAGCAGATTTTATACTATTTCTATCCTGATCTATAGAGTTTTTTAAACTAGAAAGTGATTTATTAAACGAATCATTGATAATAATTTGATTGTTTACTGTCGTAATGATGTTCCTATTATTTTCTTCAACTGTGTAGATATGATCCATAATTTCTGTCCTATCGTCATCGTCCATTGTTCCGTACAGCCATTTTTGTGCTGTACCGATGATATTTATTAAACCTCTCTTTTCCCTTTGTTGTTTTGGTTTTATTGTTAAAATTTTTTCATGTATACTCTGTATCTTTTGCAAAAGGATTTTCCTATTACTGATATCTACAGTTTTAATATTTTCCTCTAAAATATTAAGAATTTCCACCATTTCTAAAATATTTACGATGTGTACTACTGTGTTAGTAGTATTAACTATTTCCAATTCACCCATCTTTATATCGATATAACCGTTGTTCGCTGGTAGCTGGCTGATTTGTAAAAATCCTTCAGTTCGAACCACTAGTAGAAGGAATACGATGGCGGTTACCAGGGTCTGAAAATTTATGAGGTCTTTTAATGTTGGTTTCATGAACATTTCTTAAGAGATGTTTCCTATATTTCGGCTGTTCTTTGTGTCGTAAGGCCCTGTAATTTTTTATATAGCCTTCGTCCCTATTTTCTTCATAATTTTCCCTATTTACATTTCTTTTTCATTCAATTTGTCCTTATACTTCTCCATTCTTTCCTTTATTATTTGAATATTTATTTTGTTATTAATCACATCAAAAGGGGTACATTTTATCGTACTGTGGTAGCTATTGTTATAAATATTTATAGCTTTTATTATTTGTGTTTCTATTGGTAATTGTTCTTCAAGATTTAATGCTTATTATTTTCTCAGTTATGGTATTATTTAACCTTTCTACGTCGGAATTCCCGGTATGATAATTAGGTTTTGTTATATGGAAGTCAATTCCTTCTGTATCTTAAAAAATTTTTACATTGTTGGAATTGAATTCGTTGTCAAATATGAATTTTTTCGTTTTACCTTTAATTGCCAAAAATTCTCTAAGTTTTTGTACTATAGTTGTACTATTTCTATCTGGCATGTGAAAACAGACAGCATGTTTTGAAAATTTATCAATAAAAATCATAAGCGACTGTTTGCTATTTACATATGTATCTACATGAACTATTTCGTTTACAGATGCAGGTGTTTCAGTTCTTTGGAACTTCTTTTTGATTGGATTTCTGTCATACTTTGCTGATGAACAAATATGACAATTATTTATTATCTTATGTATTGCTAATTTTAAATTTGGGTTATAAATTTTGTGCCTAATATTTTCATAAGAAAAGAGCTATATTTTTATTCAATTCATTCTTGTCCTCTATATCTCTAGCAAAGTAAGAACATTTGACTATTTTGTATGTATTTCTATCGGGAAATTCTCTTATCAAACATGATTGTACTTTATAGTACTCATGGTCGCTCAATTCAGAATATACTCCGATTTTGCCTCTGGGGATTTCTCTCCTCAAAATATTGGGCACATTTTCCTGTTCAATGTCATTTCTATCTATAAAAATTCGCTTGTTGCCAAAAACTCTTTTAATATTGGTCTCTTTTTCACCGACAACAATGATTTGAACTTTAAAGCGATTGACGACAGTATCCAAAATCCCTATACCATCATCGAAGTCTTCTTCCTTGAGTGCCTTGTTTGCACTTCCAAAGATTCTGTTTCATTATTTGTTTCTCCACTATGTATAAAATCTTCTCGAATTGGTTTATACTCTATTTTAAATTGATATTCTCCCAAATCGATAAGATATCTTTGTAACCTTAGGCTTATATCTCTCCCAGAGCAGCTCATGACCCACTTTAAGGGCTGGTGGTCACTTTCTAAATCAAATTCTTTTCCATAGACATAAGGCCTAAAATATTTTACACCCCATACTATAGCTAGCAATTCTTTCTCAATTGTTGCATAGTTGGTTTCGTGTCTATTTAACGTTCGTGATGCATATGCTACTGGGTGACCATCTTGTGTTAAGACAGCTCCAATTGCGTTGTTACTTGCATCTGTAACAATTTTGAAACGTTTATTGAAATTTGGATATCTTAATATGGGCGAATTTGTAATGAGTTCCTTGAGTTTTTCAAAGGCTGTAATATAGCCGGGATCATTTGTTTCTATTTTTTCGTTTTTTCTTAGATATCTTGTCATTGGGTAAACAATTTTGGCGTAATTGTGGATAAATTTTCAGTAAAAACCGGCCATTCCTAAAAATGGTTTGTTTTATTTGTTTTTCGGTAGTTGGAAGCTTAAGCTTTTGTATAATTGAAATTTTACTCGGGTCTGGTTTGATTCCATTAGTCGTTAAGACATGACCCAAAAACTGAGTTTCCTTTCGTAGGAATTCGCATTTGTCAATTTGTATCTTTAGTTTTGCCTTTCTTAAAGTTTTAAATATGTCCCTGATATTGTTAACATGTTCTCTGAACGATATCATCCATATAAACGACACAGGTTTTGTTAATATGGTTCCTAAGCACAGTGTTCATCAATCTCTGAAAGGTCGAAGGTGCATTCCGTATACCAAAAGGCATTCTGACGAACTCGAAATGTCCAAATGGAGTAGAAAACGCAGTTTTCTTCCTATCCTCCTCCCTGACAAGTATTTGATGGAAACCTTTCGCCAAGTCTACAGTCGAAAAATATTGAGCTCTACCCAACCTATCTAATAAGCTATTTAGATTTGGTATCGGATATTTGTCCTCAATTGTATGCTCATTTAACTTCCTGTAGTCTACAACTATACGCCATTTTTTCGTCCCCGAACTATCAGTTTTCTTGGGAACAATCCATAAGGGGCTATTATATGCAGAGTTGCTCTCTCTGATAATATTTTCTTTTAACATTTCATCTACCTGTCTTCTGATTTCATTTTCGTAGATTTGGGGGAAACGGTATATCTTTGAATAAAGGGGGTTTGCAGTATCAGTAATAATTTGGTGTTCTATTTCGGTTGTTTCCGAAAGTTTATTACCTTCGATATAAAATAGGTCTTTAAAATCGTTCAAAAGATTCGTAATTGTTTCTGTCTCCTCATCATTCAAGTGGCTAAAATTAAGCCTATCAAATATTGATTCTCGTGGAATTGGTCCGAGGGAACATATATTATTAGTATTAAAAGGGTAGTGCGTTTTTTCGAAAAAAAAATTTATTACCTAGGATTTCTACATATTCAAGTTGGTTATTTATTATCGCCTTAAGGGGTACCAGAAAATTTTGACCTATTATTGCATCGTATCTATCATTTTGAAAATCAACAATCTTCCAACTGAGTGTTCCCAAATAACAAAATTCCTTGGGAAAAGGTGTAACCAATTGAGAACATATTTCACTAAAGCCATTCAAGGTTCGATATCTGATTGGTTTAACAAGTTTCTGTTCTAGTAATTAATTTGTTTCGTTTTATTACACTAGTTGTAGAGCCCGTATCTATAAGGCTTCTAATTTTCTGTTTCCCTATTGACATTATTATTATAGGCAAGTTTGATTTTGAGGCGGTATCAGAAAATTTACTTCACTTTCCTGCTGAAAGGTGCCTATTTCCATTGGCTCCGGTCCTTCGCCACAATAATTCTCTCGGCGTTGTTGTCCACTGTTATAACAATTTCCGTTCTGATCATTTTTCCTCTGGTTTGAAAAACCTGGCTGTTGTGTATTGTGATAATTTCTAGTATGACTAGATCCCATCTGAAACCTATTAGTAATGTTGTTCCTATTTTGGAATCCACTATTACTTGATAAATATCAAGTGGCTAAAATTAAGCCTATCAAATATGGATTCTCGTGGAATTGGTCCGAGGGAACATATATTATTAGTATTAAAAGGGTAGTGCGTTTTTTCGAAAAAAAATTTATTACCTAGGATTTCTACATATTCAAGTTGGTTATTTATTATCGCCTTAAGGGGTACCAGAAAATTTTGACCTATTATTGCATCGTATCTATCATTTTGAAAATCAACAATCTTCCAACTGAGTGTTCCCAAATAACAAAATTCCTTGGGAAAAGGTGTAACCAATTGAGAACATATTTCAAATGAGTATTATAATTGAAATTGTTTTTATTTTGAAATCTATTATTACTTGACGTGGGGAAATTATAACTGCTATTGCTTTTATTTTGAAATCTGCTAGTATTTGTCGTTGGAAAATTATAACTGAAATTGTTTTTCTTTTAAAATCCGCTATTATGCGGCATGAAATCCTCCCAAATCTTCTTAGGTGTTTGCCTATTTATTTTTGCAAAATCTTTATTTTTCGAGTATGTTCTATGACCAAATGCTATTGCTCTAGTATCATATAGAAGTTTAAGTTTCGTATATTTTGCCATTATACTACTCAAAGTTTCATCTTCGTCTATATGGGCCCTTATTGGTCCATCTATTTTTTCAATCATTAAGTCAACTAAGTCCCTATCTACACAATTAGGATTATATATTGACGGTCTTCTTACATCTAATTCATACAATTCGTTTATTTCATATTTAACTTTAGTAAATGTATCGAAAAGTTCACTTAAGTTACTCACTTTAGCATTTCTAGCAAAATTAAAAATCTCTCCATAGGTTTTCCTCGGCTGCAAGCCTTTTATAAGCTGGTTTTTTATTTGTTCCCAAGTTGCTCCGTCTGTCAGCTCTCTAACCATTTTACCCGCATCTCCTTCCAGTTTTTCGTTGGTCACTATCCTCAACCCATAAGCAATGAGGTCAACATTTCCGCTTGCCAAAGCCAATGTCGATTCGACTGACATTATAAACTGCCTTAGATTATGATCTTTGTCTAACGGCCTTATTCTCCTAAATTTGGCTATTATGTGTTCTGGTTTCAGATAGAACCCTTGAACTTGATTCTGCTGAACCTGCTGCTGCTGATGTTGCGATTGCAGTTGTTGATGTTGCATTTGTATCTGCTGCTGTTGTTCTACTTGTTGATTTTGTAATTGTAGTTGTTGTTGCTGTTCTAGTTGTTGTTGTAGATTAATTTGTTGTTCTTGTTGCTGGCTTGCTGCTGCCTCAAGTTGCTGATTTTGTTGTGCAATTCTTTGCTCTTGTTGTCGCAAAACTGCTTCTAATTCGTATATTCGCTGATTTAATTCTTCCATCTTTCCTTCGTTAGTCACTTCTTGAAGGTTTCTGTTTTGGTCAAATTTACTCATTCCTCACTTCTTTGCGACTTTATAAATTTTTTATTTTTTTTTTTGGTTTTGTTTAATTTGTTCTTGCAAAATTTCTTCTTTTTTTCACTTATTGAACTTTTTGTTAAATATTATGTTTTATTTTATATATTAAACATGTATGAACGACGATGTGCTTAAAATCAAAATCTTGTTTTCCTTTAAATCTATTATTACCGCAAAAATTTTGTTTGTTTAGAAAACTTAAGTGTTTTTTTTTTGTAACTGTTTATTAAAAAAAGAAATATTCTTTAGAATATATTTTTTATATATATTTTATTATTTGGTTCTTTTTTAGTAATTTCTTTAGAAGTTAATCCCGTTTGTGACTGCGCCAATAATGTAATAATAATACAACCGAACTTAAGTTTTGTTGATTTTATTATTTGGAATGAATATTAAGACTAAAAGACAATAAGTTCTTAATTCTAACTTAAGGTGAGCAACGACAGTCTTTTATGCTGACGTTGCTATCTGGCATAATGTGGGAACAAAAATTAAAATGTAACTTAAAACTTATATGTATGTTTTCCTACACTTTGCCAGCCGATATCATTGGTGTGGTGGTTTGTATGTAACTCGCGTGCACCACCGATAGCTTACAAGTGAAACACTGAACTGACAGATGTTTCTCAAAAATATTTTTTTAAAAACTTAACATAGTATGGTTTTGGATAACACTGTATTATTATTTACATCATATAATTTGTCTTAGTCATAATTTTTTAACAAAAGTATATTGTTAAATTCTAACCATATCGCAGTTTCTATGAATGTAATAATGTAATTATTAAATTCAAACATAATATTGTTTTCTCAACCATTCTACAACAATAACTTTTCTTTGCGTGTGGATATGTGCAATGTGTATGAAAAGTTTCAATAAATTGATCTTAATTTTAAGTTTAAAGTGCTTGTTCCCGCTCCCTGATTGCAACTTCTGTTTTTTAGATTTTTCTTTGTGATCACTGATCTAGATTTATTTGTTTATCAAATTTCAACTAGTGAGATTTGGAGTTTTAACGGTGTGGGGATAAAACTTCTTGCTTACTCATCTACACTTACTTGTGTATAAAATTTCATCTATCTAGAGCGGACTATACCTACGGTGACCATTTTTTTCAAGAAGAAATAAAGGACATTAACTGCTAATAAATCAGTGGAAGTTGATGTCTGTTTTTGGTTTAAAATGTGTTTAAACTAGCAAACATATAAATAAATACAGTATTTAAACCATCTGTAAGCGCATAAGATTGGACGTTTAAACCACCAATATAGGCCATATGGTTTTGCATTAAAGGAGCACTCACCTTTTTCCCAAGCCTGTACTTTTTCTTCAGATCTTATTCGACCTGTTTTCTTATATTCCATTATTTTTTATACTATTCTCTTTCGCCAAGCATAAATAAAATTCCTCTTTCAGAAAAATTTGGTGACCTTTAATTAAAATTCTATAACTTTTTTGACTTTTTGATTGTGCAAGGAATTGATAGCCTGCTGCAAAACAGCTGCGCTTTGACATTTATTCTAGTGCTGCCACAATATTATTTTTTAAACTAGACATGAGGTATGGTTCACTAATTTACTCCTATTGAGTTTAAACTACAAATAAATTTGAGTTTATTTTAACTAAACCAGCCTTTAAACTTTGACTGATTTATTAGAACTTAGAAATGTAATAAAAATTAAATTTGTTATGCAAAACAAAATTTTACGGTTAATAACATCAGCTCCATGGTACATAAAAAACTTAAATTTATATGGTGATTTAAATATGCCAGAAGTGGCTGAAGAAATTACAAAATACGCAGGCAAACATCTAACAAAACTAGAGTCACATCCTAATTCTAATACTCAACACCCTATATAAAACTGCTTGAAAATACTTTTTTTTACATGACTGCAACTTTGTGTAGCTACACAAAATTGAAGCGAAATATCGTTAAAAAATAAATAAAATTGTAAATTATTTACAAAAGACCCAAAACTTCAATAAAATTTATATACAAGATATAAAATACCGTTATGCCTGTTATTATGTTACATACATGCGTCATTTGTACAGTATAAACAATTTTTTCCACTCCTCAACATCTAGGATTTTGATTTGTGACTTTATGATTTAGCGTGCGATATGTACTTTTTTCAGTGTTGCCAGGTAATTCCAGTTTTGAATGATTATAATTTCTATTGCATTGATGTTGACATTTTGGAATTTTTATAAAATAACACTTATGATTTTAAAGTTTAAAGAAAAAAAAATAGTTATCAAAATTAAAGGACAGTTAATTAATAAAAAGGACACTTTTTTTAAATTTAAAAGGATATCGTATTAAAAAAAAGGACGAATGGTCACCGGAGCTATACCTTTAAATTTTATGATCAATACCCCTCCCACTATTTTAAACTCACAATTTTGTTGCGAGCAGCGCTTATAATTCGAGCTAATTTTCTTCTAATATATGCAAGACCGAAGAAGACTAACAACACAAGGCTAACATTTTATGGGAGTAATCACTCCCACTGTTTTAAGGTTATATCTACTTTAAAGTCTTTTATACGTGCAACGAGTAGGCAAGGTTTCACTAAAATGGCTTGAGTTAAAAGCTGTATATATAGTTTTTAGTTCCAAACAATATTAGCATGGCCCCGCCCATTCTAGTAACATTTTTTATGTTTTCAGACTTTTCTAGTTGGTGTCACACCTATACCTACTTGTGTATCAAATTCCAGCTCATAAGCGCAACTTTTAATTTTTAATTTTTATGGGCGCAGCCCCGTCCACTTTTCCAAACTTAGATTTTTTCGGCCAGTGCTTATTATTCGTGTCAACGCCCACTTTTTTAATTAAAAATTTATAGCCTTGCATTATCTTTTAGCGCCTAAGATTTGCTTTTTTAATTCTGGCCTTTGTGGGCGTAGCCCCACCCTCCTGGGTAAAATTTCTGGGTTTTCAGATTTTTTTCAGTTGATTGTTCACCTATACCTAGCTCTGTATCGATTTTCAACTCACTAGCACAAATTTTAATTTCTATTCGCTTAGCCCCGTAAATAATTAATATCGATCATTTAAAGTATATCCAGTTAGACAGAAAATTGGATTGCTAGATATGATTTACTTTTCTTTGATTTATTATAAAGAACTACATCTAATTTCACCTGTGCTCAACATGATAGCGTGTCTTCATTTATTTTATCTTTTGTATTAATTTAAAATTTATAAGAAATAAAAAACTTGCTATGTTAATAACATATCAATCGTTTCAGAGATGGAATCAATGAAGCTAGGTATGTCACATAAGTACATACATATGTAAACAACCAAAATTTACTGCCTGTCCGACGAGGTCACTCGCAAACGTTCGAATGACAACTTATATTGAAAACAACAACAAATTTTCTAATTTTATTGTTGTTTGCAATACAAGTTGTCATTCGAACGTTTGCGAGTCACATCGTGGGACAGGCAGTTACTTTGAAAAGAAAAACTTTATATACATATATATATTGAAATAAAATTTAAAATTGTATTTTAAAAGTTCTTCTTATGAATATTGTGAACTAGTAAGAGCTCACTCAATTTTTTTGACACAAAATGCAGAGGAGACTGTCAGGATTAACATATATTTTTTTTAGAATTTTAAAAATTTCATTTTTTGCGATATGGTTCCCCAAACTTTAAATCATGTGAAAGTGGTCTTTGCCCTTTCAGAAAAAAAGTTAAACTAAATGCAGTTTTAAAGCTATTCTCAATACCTATTAAATGGGACCAATATCGACCCTGTATCGTAAAAACTTTTGAAGATATGAGCAATAATGATAGACTACTTATATGTGTTTTTAATGAATTCGAAGAGCTATATTTCGGGAACCACAAAAGCTAGATACCCAAAATTTTTGGATTTATATTACTTAAGTACTATAGAACATTCGTGCAAATTTTTGTACAATTCTAAGAGGGTTAGATAAAAAATTTAGTTTTTTTCGTTGATTTAAAATGGAATTACCCTAGTGCTTTTTTTTCACTACCACTAAATGGTTAGTGGTAGCGAAACATCAAATTATACTACCACTAACCAATTAGTGGTATTAAAAAAATGCACTACCTCTAAATTTTAGTGGTATATAAAAAAATACGTGTGGCACTCGGGGACTGCCGCGGCAAAGCTATTGCTTAGCATTTTTTTTATCAACTTATGCAAATTTATTTTTTTAAATAAAAAACCTACGAATTGTTTGTTTGTTTGTGTCATTTTTTGTCAACCTGATTGCTCTTAAGTACGCCTTATTGTGTTTTCCTACATGTAAAAATCTGTTCTAGCAATACTGCATGTTAATGAGGTAGTTTAGACGAGAACAATTTTTAAGCCGCACAATTTTTGTTCTTTTCCAAATTGCACGAGACTAATTCATCTGGCACAAAATGTATACGTATACATAGCTTTGTGTGTGTGTTAGTGTTTTTCGTATTCATTTAACACTTGCTGCTTTTTAATTTGTGTGTGTATTGGTTTTATACTGCCAATGCGGGGTTGTAGCCGGTTGAAAAGTTATGCCAACCGCAAAATCACTCTCTTTGCCTCTCTCACCAACAAGCTGGCATGTTATGCCAGCACAATTATGCCCGTGTAAATCAGCGCAATGAAATCAATAGCATGCTTTAGGGGTTAACATACACTGGGCGATTCAAACAAAAATAGTCTTAGGTTTTTTTCGTTACGGAATTTCTTGATTCGGTCGACACCCTCAAAGCCTGAGATAAAAGCTATGCAATAGCTCAAAAAAAATTGCACTACCACTAAATTTTAGTGGTAGTGAGATTTTGATAGAACTAAATTTTAGTGGTATTTAAAAAAATTGCACTAACACTAAATTTAGTGGTATTGAAAAAAAATCAAACTGAAGCAATTTGCAATGTCTTTGTATATCCGTTTTTGCTTCTCCTCTTTCATGATTTGTATCTTTAGTTACTTGCGTCTTTGAAAAACTTTTGTTATCTGCTATATGCAATATGCACTCCATAAATTTTATCCTAGCATGTAAAGGGGAAATTCCAAATCGAAGCCTTTCTTCCGAAACTGTTTCTGGCCTTAATATTTCCAAATTGTTCATTTTGCTAGGCTTAGCTTAACATATAAAACGTACACCCATTCTTGATGTTTGTGCAATTGTATTAACAACCTTTCCATCAAATATGTTTAGAACAGGAGTATGCAAAATTTCAAAACGTTTATCATAAATATTAACAAAATTTTTTTTAAATCTTTAATTTCATTTTGGACCGTTTCAACTTCTTCAGAAATAACATATGCCGTTTCTTTCAAAAATTTAAATTTTATTGGCCTACAAAAAATTGTTGACCTTTTATTGCGCCAGTAATAATTTGTGCCATAAATACATGTCAAATTGAGATCAACAATACTTGCCAAAAAAATATTTTTTTTCATTGAATATTTGATGGTATTCACTATGTCCTGTAGATGCATCACAACCCCATTTAGAAATTAGTTGTTGTTGATTTAGAAGTACCTCTGTCTCAGCTTCCGTTTTCACTTTTTAAGATATTAAAATAATTTTTTTTCATTTGTCACTTCATAATCAATAAACTAATTAGCTATAATCATTTAAACACAACTAATAATCACAGCTGATAAGAAATTCAAAACAACAGACTAATAACCTATAATCACAAAAACTAATAATCGCAGCTGATAAAAATATTGAACTTTTAACAACAACAAAAACACCATCAAAAATAATGGGAAGAAGTTATTGCAAGCGCTACTAAGTGCAATAATGTCTATGTTATTTTATTAGAAAGTTCATATTTTTAAACTTGGCTTTTGATATTGTATTTTATGTGTCTTTTTTTTACAACAAAGCAACATGCATGCAAGCAAAAAAAAAAAGAAAAACAAGGTGTTATTGCATGCGCAATAACTTGCTTGTGAATGTTTGATTTTTTTCTTCAAAATCTGCGCGTAGATACGTATTTATGCGCTAAAAGCTTTGAAGGGACACAATGTCAAATCGAAACTTGTTAGTGACTGTAGGAAGGCCCTCAACTTGCTTATGGAAAAGTATAGTGTCAGACTATCTTGGGTTCCTGGCCATAGCAGTGTTGAGGGAAATGAAATTGCCTATGAGCTGGCAAGAATAGGGACAGATCGGTGAAATTACCGATAGGTAATTACTATAAGGAACTCAGTGATTGGGTAGAAAGCAGGACCAACAATTCATGATGAAGTAGGGAGGATTGTAGTCTCGTGGGGTTTTTGGCCAAAACTAGACTCAAGAAGATCTAAACTACTACTGGACGTGAATAGGAAGGCGATGCGAATCATGATAGGCGTGTTGACTGGTCACTGCTCGGTCAGAGCAAGAACCAGCATTTGGGAGACTGGCACTCCAGATTTTTGTAGGATGTGCGGGGATGAAGAGGAACCAGAAACCATTGAACATATTATCTGTCATTGCCCGAAGCTGTAACGTCATAGGCTTAGATGGCTGAGCACACGTTTCCATGAAAGCATTACTGAAGTCGGGAAGTGTAAGCTAGAGGACATCAGGGGCCTTATTATGGGAATTCGGTGGCTTAGTGGTGGATAATATGGTCACTTCTGGCTGCAAATGGGAGGGTGAATATTACTTTTTATGGGCAACAGAAGGGAATCACAATGGACCCAATTGGGTCTCCGAGTGAGATGCGGTAAAGCACCACCCTTCCTAACTTAATCTAAACTATCTTACGTATTTATGAAAAGCTTCTCTTCAATTTTTGTCAAAATATTAACAACTATCTACATTATTTAATGTTACAGCTGAAAAAATCTACCGTCACAGTTTTTTATAAACCCTTAAACGCCAAAAAATTTACGATTTTCGGACAATTCTGGCTGTCGAAAATAAAAAATAATAATTTCTTAATACATTCTCAATGGAAAAAGTTTTTACAATATAGAAGATAATTTTTTTCAAAACATTTCTTTTTCAGAAAAATTTTAAAATTTTCGTTTCGTATCCTTTTCCTGATTTACTGAATTCTTATCTTATTTTATCTCAATTTAATTAAAAATTTAATACTGGTTTTTAGTTTACAATCTAGCCGTAAACTAAAAGGTTATGGATGAAATAATAAAACAAGTCCAGACAAATTTTTTTGTATCATGCATTAAACCCTTTCACCGCAACAAGCTACCGACTACAAAGTGCCAAGGATGAAATACACAGGGTTGCAGGTTCTTGTCTATGCTGATTTTGTCGTTGTAGCCCAATTAATCTTGTTTCTATTTTTGAGAGCTACAAAACAAAAACTGACAATATAGAAAAAAATTTAAATCAAAATAGTGCTAAAAAATATTTTTATTGCAAAATAAAAAAGAAATTTACAAAACTATAAGAATTGCACAATTACAAAAATTTGCAAAAACTTAACAACAGGGTAATGATAACAGTCTTATTTTGTTTAAAAATAAAAAAAATGCTTTTATAGCGAACTTTGCAAAAAATTGAGAAAAATTGCAAAATTTTAAACAAACCATGTAATTAATATTGACTAAAAATCGTCAAAACTGTAAGAAATGCAATAAATTCGACAAAAATCGCGAAACTTATGAAAATTTTCAAAAACTCACTAATAAAAAATTGGCAAAATTGCCACGACGCTTTTAGCGATCGCGATTCGCGCGAACTTACAAAATCGCCAAAGCCATTAAAAGAAAAGTTTGGAAAAAACTCGAAAAAAAATCACAAGTTAGCGAAAAACTGCTAAATGTATTATGAGAATAACTGAACCTCTAAATAGTAAAACTCGCAAATATATAAAGAAATAAATTGATTTATTTTTATATTTTTACGTGATATAAGTAAATTTTAAATAAGATATTTCATTTTTATAAATGTGAAATATTTGAAAGTGGCACCACTGAAATACATATTTATACTTCAATATCATGTTTAATTATGCTGCTGCCGTCTCCAAAAAAATAAGTAGCTGGATACGAGGTAACAAATGCAGCTAGCGGTATTTGAAGTCGTGTATTCGTGTACCCTGCTGAGGTGAACGGGTTTAATGTATTAAGTCAAATATCTTCTAAGCTATGGGACATTCGGAAACTCATGTTCGAGATAGAGCTGCAAAACTATCGATAGTACTATCGATAGTATCGATAGTTTTGTTGTAAATGAAATATCGATAGTTTTTTCCACTGTCGATACTATCGGTAAAAAACAAGTAATTAAAAGAGTAAAAATAATCGAAGTCAGTAAACAGTAGCCGGCAGCAGTGTTGCCAGAATTTCTAAGGATAAAATCTGCAAAACTTAGCAATTTTGCACGAAAAAATCTTCAAAATCTGCATTTTATTTTTAAAATCTTCAAAAAATCTTTAAAGCAATTTTTAAAACAATTTTTTTTACATTTTATTCAAAAAGTTTACATAAATATGGATGGACATGTGTAATATAAATATTTTTTTATTAACCCATATTCATAAAATTTGAACTCGTCTTCAAATGTATTTTATTTAAATTTTGTAGAAAATTTTTTTTAAACTAACTTTCAAGCATTTTATTTTTTTATGAATATAAGCCTTTAATGTGTGAAGAATTTTCATTTCGTTTCTGCTTAAGAAACCAAAAATGTTTGAAACAAGATAAAAACATCATATGTTTAAAGAACGTCTATCAATATGTTATAAAGAACTACGTACACAAACTTAATATTCATAAAAATTATTTTGGGTTTCAAAACGTTTGAATGCGTTAGACTAAGCTTAAAAGCTTCAAGCAAAAATCTTTATAAGCTAACATCTTGAATTTTGAATCCACTGTTATTTTCTCGTTACGTTTTTACAATTAGCTGCCACATTGGTTGAAGTCTAATGATGCGTTTGGCGGCTTTTCCACACTCAAAGTTTAATTTGCAAGGTTTTGAGTTTGTTGAAGAAAAAGGAATACAGAATAAGATCTCTTTTCTGTTCTCTCCCACAAACTCAAGACTTTCGTCTTTCTTTAGGAGAAACGAAATACATATGTATGTGGCCTTAATTATGAAAGTGGTCTAACCCATATGTGTTTTTGCTTCCAAATATCAAATAAATCTTATAAAAACTTCAATAAATCGTTAATAAATATTATATATTAATATAAATATAAATCGATACTAGTACAACTCTAAATAAAAATTATGGTGATGTAAAAATATTTTTTAATTTATTCAACCGCAATCTACGAAATATCTCGACCAAAGAAAAATATGACCACTTTCTTAATTATGTGCAAATAATATAAAATGAATGAGAAAAGAAATCGGATATATAAAAAATTATGTAAATTCATTTAATTTGTTGCATAAATATCCAAAGGACTTCGGAGTTTTGTTTTATTCAAGTTCACTTGACTGAAAATCTTTTCGACATTTGCAAATGAATGTTGTAAATACAATACATTTTGAATAAACTTAGGATATTCAGATATTCGCTTCCAGAAGCTTGCCAAAGTTATTTAATGATGTGTTCTAAGTTCAAAAATTGTAACTCTCTAACCTAAAAGAAACAAGAAGTAGTAGCAGTATTAGTTAAAATGTAAAAAAACTGCACTGTTGCATGGTTGGAGTTGAAAAATCTGCGTTTTTAGGCAAAAAATCTTAAAATCTGCATTTCGTGTTTTTGGAGGGTAAAAATCTGCAAAATCCAGATAAATCTGCAATTCTGGCAACCGTGACCGGCAGCTTTGAAGCAAATTATCCGTCGTTGATTTAAGTTTTTGTACAGCGATGCAAAAGTTGGTACAATTGTATAATTTTGGCGCTATTTGAATGCCAAAAGTACTGTAGCACCGCAATGACCCATTTAGAACTACTGGAATCTCTTTATATTTATTACATGCCAAAAATAGCATTAAAATATATTAACCCCCTTATGCAAAAAATAATGCGTGCTTGAAGTGTACATTATAAAAAATTTCCATAGAAAAACCGGTTTTAACGTTCACTTATTTTTTGCACAAGGGGTTTAATAATCTTTAGCTCGAAGGTATTAGAAAATTATGTAAATCAAACGATGTTTTCCGGTACTTAAAGAATTGCTGGAGGAATGTTATTTATTCCAAATTCATCTGCAAATGTGGAAATTTTATTTTCGTACCAAGGGGACCGACTATTTGTATCGACTGTGAACAATCGAATAAAAAAAAAGGTTATAAACGTAGTATATCGTAAATGTTACTTCTATATTCAGATCCCAGCAACTAATATTCTGCACCTTCTGGCGTTTTGTTAATTGATTTTTAGTTAATTAAAAAGTACAAGTATTATAAAAATATAAATAAAGAATTAGGTACAATCGTACTGAAAAAATTAAAATTTTTTTTGAAAGTTAGTACAATTTGTAAATATGACATCGCATCCCTGCTTCTGTATACATAAGTACTTAAATACATACATATGTATGTATATGAATTTATTTATAAGTCCAAGTGTTATTCGACAAATAGTAGTCACAAGTATCTTAATAAATTCAACATCGTCGACACAAAGATAAATTTTGGTGGTACTGATATCGCGACGGCCGCCAATCGTCGGATTTATTTTGACATACCCTAGCGTGTTTCCCTACAAAATTTTTTTTAAATTGTACCTACATACCTACATATCCAGCCTAATCTTCGATGTAATCGTATGCGATAAAAATTAAATTTTTAGAAGAAGGTTAAAATTGTCGCTTACGATAAAACTTTACAGTTAGTGTCTTAAAAGTTATCAGCAATTTTCGCATTTTGATAATTCTAAACCATGGGTAGGCCCATAAAATTATAAGTTCAATAAAAAAGTATATTTTCGATAATGTGCCTCTTACGATCAAATCGAAAAAAGGCTTGATATATTTTTATATACTAATGAAAATGTTGAGGACTCTGGATTTTTTTCGAGTCAAATGTAGTTTATGTGGCAACTTTTATAAAACTATTCGATACTATCGACAGTATCGATAGTTTTACATAAAACTATCGAAACTATCGAGTGGAGCGACTATCGATAGTTTTGCAACTCTAGTTCGAGATTATATCTCAACTAAACTAATTGCTTTATTCGATAAAAATCGGAAAATTTTCAAAAAAAAGTTTCAAGCCACAGAAGTTTTTTTGAGTTCCAGGTGGCCCCACTGTAACCATTCTCCTGCTTATGCCAGAAGGCAGTCAAGCTGTTATAAAACTTAGAAGTTCCAGGTTTATTATGCTAAAGTCCCCACTTTGCAGGGTTAAGCAGTGACAAAAAAAAAATAGCGGCAACACTTAATCTAATTTACAAACACATGCATAAGTGTTTCAAAATAATCACCCACTTGACCTGAGATTCGATAAAAACGAATGCTCATAAAAGCGAAGAAATTTCGGAACAAAATCAATCGACATTTGTTCACAAATTAAAAAAAAAACTCAAATGTTCGCTAAAACTTTGAACTTAGAACTTCTTTCGAATATGTGACGGTAGCCAAGTGGATGTGTATTAATTAGCCTGTTAGTCTAGAGGTACCAAGTTCGAGTCATAACAGTACTGTAAGTTAAAAAATAAAAAAGAACACATAATTACATGTGTGCAATAATTGAACAGAAAAAAATTTGTCACGATAGCGTAGTGCATGTGTGCTAGTCTGTTAAGCCCTATTGGCATCTATAAAACCACATGCGCACTTTGTTCTGACGTAATTTTGACGGCATCACGAAGCTACATGCCGTGTATTAGTAACATATGCACATGTAGATATTCACATGCTTACAGATGTGCTGCCTCAGAAAATGTGTTCGATTCGGCTACATGTGCCACATTTGTATTTTGGACAAAAATATCAAAATTTTTCGGCATGTAGCCACTACTATTAATTTTAAAAAATGCAACCAACATGCAGAAAATTCCGTAACGTCATCTCCACATGCGCATGTGGCTTTTTCCATACCGTGTACCATAAGCTCTAGAATGGAGATGCCAACAAACAAATAAATAAAAGAAGTAAGTTAAAATAAATAAATTAAAAAATAATATTGCCTTATTACATTTTTGCTGCCTTTCTCGATATCGTAATTAATAATTCGCTATTCTCACACTTTTGATAGTGCTAGCGAAATTTCAATATAGAATGTTTTTTGGTACAAAACTTAGCGACAGGTGAACTTTTTTCGATTCATTTTTGAGTGTCACTCTCGATAGTTTTTCACGATAAATATTCGAGACATATTCGAAATCGATATCAATAACGAAAGTGTTGATCAACTGGGTAAGCTCTCAATGTTGTTTAAACAAATGTTTGTGTTTTTATGTACCCTGAAGGAAATGCCGATGGTGAAAAAGTACTGAGTCGCTCTTGACTTTGTCACCAGTACTACTCTAGAATCATTCCCCATACAATACTTTGTCCTATAGATATTTAGCATGTTCTTGTCATTGAAAATCTACTAGTAACACTAAAACAATTGACTAAGTAGTGAATTCATAGTTCTTATGGAAACATGGAGACATACCAACCAGATATTTACTGGTACATTTCTATACCTTACGTACATACAATTATATTTATATTGACAAGTTGTTGCAAAATGCACCAGAAATACACCACATCTGTTTTCTCTCTTTCTTTTATACTGACGAATAGAAGAAATTGTAGACAATGTAACTACTACTAAAATTTTAGTGTTGACATAGAGATACTTGGCCCCAGTCTGACTGCAGGGTATATACCCTGAAGGAAGCGTGGGGTTAAGTGTCCCCAAGTCACCACTTATGTCGACTATTTTGGTGCATTGTCAACGGAGCGTCTAATAGTATTGTTCTTAATGCGTAGAAAACATTTTTTCAGATACACACAACTATGCTTTTTCTGGTTTTATTGGTTTTTTGAATATAAGAGTGACGTGAAGCAAAATTTAAGTGTTTATAAAAATTAGTTTCAGAAATCAGATTAAAAGGCGAATATAAATCTATTGAACAATAATTAAAAAAAACACAAAAAGAATTTGCAAAAAAAAATTAAATTACAATCCATATTGTATGAAAATAGAACATGTGAAAATCAAAAAATTGTAATCTTCTTGTGGAAGATTTTGTGCCATCAGTTAAGTTAAAAAAATTAAAATTAGTTATAATTAGTTGGTAGTACTGGCGACAAAGTCAGTACTGAATCAGTACTGATTCACTAGTGACATTTCCTACAGGGTACATATAAGCATATTCAAATTTGTGGGTGTGTGTGTTTACAAGAAGAATTGATATTTACTCGTGGTATTGTTTGTTTTTTTTTTATTTTTGTTACTTTGTTTTGCAATTTTCTCTATATTTTTCTTTTTTTAATGATCTATTGTTTTCATTGTTCTGTTTGGTTGTCTATGGGGGTTTGGTCTGGCGGAGACCCTGGTTGCGCGCGCATAACAGTAAATTTGGGACACACTGAGAACAAAACCAACAAACGTATGTATGTACATATTTTGCAGCAGGTTTTGTCTTTGGCTGATGCTGTTGTTAGGGAAAAAATATTATTCATTGTTTTAGACAACAAATGAAAACAATGAACGACGATAACAAGCAGCCGAAGTCTGGCTCGTTGGGTGATTGGGTTTTACTGATGATTGAATATGCTCATAAAGCGTGTAATTGCCAAAACAATTGGCTAAAACTAAAGTTATTTATGCAAGTGCTCCTAGCAAATTGCTAGCAAGGGAGGAGTCTAGTCTATTACACATACACACATATAGTGCATTTACACATACATATGAAGATATGTATGTATGTATGTACATACATACATATATGCATACATATGTACATATGGATATGTATATATATGTACATACTTGTTGGTATGTAAGTTCTCAAGTTTTTTGTTTTGTAGAAATTATTCAAAACAAAAGACGATATCTAAAGTCTTTTGTTTGGACATTTCATAATGGATGGCATTACACATGTGTACATACGTACATATGTACACACATCCATATGTATGATCATGTTTGGACTGACGGTTCATTAGATGGTTGAACGCAGGGATATAAAGATGTCTGAAATACATGGTTAAATATCTATATGAATAAATTGATGGACATAAGTTAAAAGGCGAAACATGCATAATTGAAACTAATTCCTTTGAACTAAAAATTAGGACGTACATAGTACAAACGTAGGATGTAGCACACATTGGCTGACTTCCGAAACGTCAAGTGCCTTGTCTTCGAACAAAGTGTAGTGCTCCACAACGCCACAGCACAAAACGTAGATAATGCACCCGGTTTCAAAAAGTCGTCGACAAGTATTAAGATGCCACAAAGAAGCAACCAGGGTTTCAAAGTTGATGATCATGGTGACAATGTTCCGCATTTTTGTATATAATATATATACAGTCAAATTCCGATAATTCGTAATCGCAAGGGACCGGCCATGTCTTACGAATTATATGGGTTTTAGATTTAGCGGGGTTTCGATTTAACGGGGTTAAAATAAAATAAATACGAATTAACGGGGTTTTTCAATTTATTTACTAAAACGATAAAAAAGCATAAAAAAATTGTTAAAAATATAATACAAAATAAAAATTTGTTGTTTTTGTAACACCGACAGTGTCTTATGCGTGCTCGCACACAAACAAGCAGAAGCAAAAACCCACGCAAAAAAGTAGCGATAAACAAAAAATCATTCTTTCCATGTTTTTGTTGTTTTTATTACGAATTATAAGTGGTAGTTAGCAAACAATTACGATTTATAAGAGGTAAAGAATATTTTATTTGAAGAAAATATTACGAATTAGCGAGGGGACCAAAATGTATGGAAATTTTACGAATTAACGAGATTTTTTCAAAGGACCGACAGTTTATTACGAATTATCGGGAATTACGATTTATTGGGGTACGAATTATCGGGATTTGACTGTAATATAAATACCGCATGGCAAATGTATGCAAACTTTTTGTTGATACGTTTTGAAAGTTAGACATTGTATGCACAGCCTACTTACTATTCTGTTTAAATTTGTAAAAAAGAGAAAGATTTTCCCTGTAAACAATATTAACTAGCCCTTGAAACTATGCTACAAGTTTTTAAGCGGGTAAAACCTACTCATGTGTTTGGTGTAAATATCATGCGAACTAAAATGTATTACTTATAGTTAACATAGTTTACCAATTTAACTGTAAAAGAAATAAATTTCTGAAAATCGACTTGAACGATTAAACGTGCTCTCTGTAAAACAGTTATATATGACTTAAGCACTTAGTCACGTGACTGGTCTCCAAGTTATAGGGACCAGTCCGAGTTCTAACACTTCATATGAAGCGGACCAGTTATTTTTACATGGGGATGGCCTAAGATGGGGTTAATTGATACTTTGTATGCATGTTTTGACTTTCCACTGAACTATCCTATAGGGACATATTCGGTTTAAAATAATATAAAATATATATGAATGTCATTCCTACATTTAGCTGTAACAATGAACACTTCTAAACATTTTTTATTGCTACAAATGCAATGAAATTTTATTTTGAATCTGAACATTTTTTGAGATTCGAAACGACAACCTCGTGCATGACAGGCTAACGTACTACCCACTCAACCACAGGGCCACTCATATTTCAAAAGTATAAATACCAATAAAACTTACGTTAATATCTATGTATAGTTACGGGACTGGTTCCTGAGTCAATTTGGAGGGAGCAATACACATTATATTTACACTATTTGATAGGTCCATATATTTAACCACATCGAACATGTTCAATGCCGTTTACTTCAATACTAGACCGGGTCCCAGTTAGATTGGATCAAGATCAAGATGATAATTACATCACGAAAATGGTTAATTTGTAATCATTTACACAATATGTCCTTTTTTCACTATACACTATTCCGTAGTTTTGATAAAATTCGAATTTTCTCAAGTCATAGGACGAGTACGTTTGTATCAATTGTCACCAAATTTTCTGCCGGGTATGTTAAAATGTTAAGACATTATGACACTTAGGACACTTAAGACACTGGTGTGAATTCCCCAAATATATCATATCGTATTTATGTATTTTGACAGCATTTCACGGTAAATGTTGAAAAGAGTGCAATGTTTAAAGCCTAGTACTCTATTAAAATTTGTGAAATATGTTGAGCAACACTGATTATTTCGTACGAAAATTTTCATTGTAAACAATAGCCCAATTCATAATCCAGTGCAAATGGTCTTGCATTGTAGTATGAGCAAAATGGTACATTTTATTGATACATACCACTCAACAATTCAATACTATACCACCTGCTAGGATGCTAGACCATTTGCACAAGACTGTGAATTTGGACAGCATTTCAAGTGAAATGTTGAAGTGAAAACATCTGTACAGGTTCACAAAAAAAAAAATGAGCTTTATTGAATTGATTTCCTTATGATTTATTACTGCCATCGTTTAAATGCCATAATGCCTTTATGGTAATGATGAATGCACAATATGAACAGCACTGACACTTTCTTCCAATAGCGTAGCACACGCCCAAAATAACCAAAAGAAAAAAAGATATTTTATACACATCAAGAAATGTATGTATGTATGTAAGTATGTACACAAAACAATCAATTCAAATCAAAAACAAAACAATCTAAGCAAACTCTACATACTATTCCTAAATACACTTGTTCATTCATTCTTACCTTTTTCCATCCTTCTAAATGTTTGTTCGTTTGTTGGTTCGTTCGTTCATTCTTCTTTCCTTCGTTCGTTCTCTTGCTCGCTTTCTCGTAATATTGTTCGGTTGTTATTTGTTCATTCATTGTTTAGGCAAACGACGATATTTGCTGCTGGAAGTGAGCACACAATACGTTTACCCACAATATACCAATAACAAAATAGTACAGATGCTACAACAACAGCAATAGCAGTGCCAATAACACAAAGCTCGTCGACAGCAATAACAAACAAACAAGTACTTATTTTTTAGCCAAGTCGCAAAAACAATAGGAAAAATAGAATGAAAATCTCTTGCACACACACATTAACAACCACACGTACATAGATACATACAGGCATATGTACGTGCATTCTGGCAGTCGCAAACGCAAAACATAAAATAAAAACAAAATTTGCAACAGATCATAGCACCACATCGCAATCAACAATGTGGATTCAACATTTTCTCCGGTAGTAATACGTTTTACATTTGGCATAACAATAAAAAAGCACACAAAACAACAAGTGCATACCCAAAGGTGGTGGTGAGAAACACAGTGTAACGAAATCGAATCCAAAACTGTCTGTTGCATATATGAAAATATTCTTGCCGCAATAAACTAATTAATAAGATGAACGAAAATCGCAATATTTTACGATCCATAGACTAAGATTTATAGCTCTATATACATAGGGCATTTGAGGTTGATTCCTTGAGGACAACATCTTGTAAACAAAATTAATTATTACGAATTTTTACTAATAGCACCTTATATGTACATTAAAGCGTACCACTTCTCAGACAGAAAAAATAAAGTACACCCTACACCTTCAAATATGAAGTATTATAGCGAGCCAATTTCGAACATTTTTATATATATTTTTGCCGAATGTAGGGGTCGCCCTTTCAAGGTTTTCGTTATAACTACGTCATTTGCAGTCGGATCTTAATCTTAATATATCGATGTTTTTTCTCAAAGAGGCCAACGATTGGCGTACCCACCACATCTCAAATCGTACAATCCCAATGCCAGCAAATTTAAGATTATGGCACTGGCATTGTTTTTGAAGTCGGTGTCACCGATATTGGTAACAAATTAGAAAATATGTGAATGAATATGTCGGTAACCTAATTTTCAAAATTTTGAGGAACAGATATTAAATAAATAATTACCCGCAAATTTTTTATATTGTAATGATTGTTAAAGTTTAAAGTACTGCTCCGCAGTGGTAAATCAAAAATGCCTCGTGCTTAGGTTACGGTTACCTTAAGAGATCCGATCGACTCTCGTTCTTAAGGTAGTACCGGCCTATGGTGTGACATCGTATGTTTACCATATATGTATTAAACTTGTATGGAAATCTTTCAGTAGCTCGTTTCAGACACACACCAATAATCAAACCTATGTAATTTAAATGGGCTTATTCAAAGGTTTGTGCCTAAGATGAACAATTGAAAGTGTTCGATACAAGTATAGTATGTATGTAAAATGGCTATTATGCCACATACTATGTGGTGGAATGGTTAGAAACTTTTGGTAAGGAGAGAAGAAATAAATTGGCAAGTCAATTCATTTCAAAAAAGTTAGTACAGTATCTCGCGGAAACTATGACACGATGGACAAACAGGAGATGAGCAGAAGAATGATGAAGGTATCAAAATACCAATAACATGGTTTGATATTGACTACAATCCTTAGTACTCATTCAGGCGGTTTTTTTAGACGCAAGCCTATGATCAAACCCATTTAAGTTATGTGTGTTTGATCAAAGATTTGTGTCTAAAATGATCGGCTGAACCCCGCTGTACTTCAAATAAATGTGAAAGGACGGAGATTTTCACTAATATATGACCTTAAAACATTAGAAGCTGTAGCGAATGGCAATCTCAGAGTAGTGGAATATTTTAAATTTTTCTAAAAGAAAGAAAGTTATACTCATTTCTGCGTATGTATGCATGTATGTATAAATCTACAAACGTATGTATATAAAAATAGGTTTATCTTCAGTGCTGGACCTGGGCCCGGAACTAGGTTGGCATAATATAAAAGGCGCCAAAATTTAAAGGTAAAAGAATGTAAGTGCCATTGAAATTCTGTTAAATTAATGAAAAATAAGATTGATACGAGTATGGTACTGCTTGGGATAAATATATGTGAACTAAAAAAGGTACATATATACATATGTATGTGTATCGTCACCTTAAATCTAAAAACCGGCAGCTGCAATTTTATTTTTTTACAGGAGAAGCGAAAAACTTTACAAATTTAAGACTATTTATTTTCAACGGACTTCATACCTCGGTTCATATTAGACCGATTGTAAAAAATGTTTCATTGTCTGAAAGTGTATAGCTTTCCATTGGTACCATTGCAAAAAAAAAATAGTGGGTGGGGACACGCCCATAATTTTTTATTTTATTTAATTGAATTCTACTTATTTGATAGCTGTGAAACCTAGAAAACACCTTTGGTTCTGGTAATTATTCAATTTTAAAGTCGAAAAAATCCATTAAAATCTTCTATTAAATTTCACGTAGTTCTACTTGACCGATTTTTACGAAACTTACCACACAACTTGAACTTAAAAGTTTACACAATCTGCCAGTTGATAAATGGGTGGAGTTACGCCCATTAAAATTTAATATTTTATTTTAAGTGGTTCTACTGTACAGATTTTTACAAAACTTAAAACAAATCCTGAGCTCTGAAAAACACAAAATCTTGCATTCAAAAAATGGGCGTAGGCACTCGCATTAAAATTTAATCCAATTAAAAAGTGAAGAAATAATATAATTGCATTGATGTTTTAATAAAAGTAGCTGAAATACTACCTTATTGGTTTATAATAAAAGATCTATTTAATTATCTGCTTTTAAATCTTCCTTTGAGATAACTCATGAATCTCCCAAGAATGTTGATTTATTAACTCAATTGCTTTACTAATTATTAATAATTTAACACTTATTTTCAAAATAATATTGGTTATAAATAGGAGCTATTTACTGTTATGCACTCAATATCTTATTTCTATAAACGTACATATACTTATACCTATTCTACCAGGAATCTCCTAAAATTTATGATTGGGTGGTTTTTAATATGTTCATAATTCTTAATTGGATAATAAAATGTTATTTAATCTGCTTCAGATATTAATTTATTTTCCAATAGTGGAAAGTGACATACGCCACATATACACAATAGCATGCGCAATTCTTTAAGTGTCAATGCAACTGTCATCGGCATACAACAAAAGTATCAAGTGCGGTCTGAGTTATTGTATGCCTGTAAATCATGGCATTTATGCTATGGTGTGTTGTATCCTAGATCGTGAACTTAAACGCCTTTTTGCGTGTAAATGTTGAATTATAAAATTATTATAAATTATAAACACTAATTTTTGAGGCCCTTTGCTCCTTATAAGAACGACGGGAACACAAATCGGTTATTAAATCATATACTTACTTTTTCAATGCTTTTGAATTTAAGCTTACTTAAATTCTTCCCTTGAACTGAAAACAACCTACATATAGTTATGTACATATGTCATATTTAACCTGACCAGACATCCAGCTTTTCATAGGTCGATCCCGCCTTGAATTTCTATCCCGCTTTATTCCTTTTTTTAGAGTTTTGAAATTTTCAATCTCTTATTCATATTCTTATTAAAATGTAGCTGATAAAAATTAAATCCACATATTTTTTAACTGTAGTTATTGATTAACTATCTATAAAACCGAGTGTTCTTCGCTTCACCCCATATACGTTTTGTGTGCCACGCCTACGGTTCAACCTTCACTATTTTGTAGAATATAATTATTTTTATTAAAATATGTAGTCATAAAGAGTTTCAAAATTCTTACTGCACTAGAGTTCAAGATAATTGCTTAAGTAAACATTTTCCCTATTTGAGAGGGGCCATGTTCACTTGTCAAGTTTGCGTTTGTAGCAGATACCAAGATATTAAAAAAACTAATATATAATTTACTTCAGAAGTGATACACTTTTTGCTCCATCACTGACTCCTTCTTATACTGTGAGCAAATCAGCAAGATCAGTACACTGGCATTATTTCTGAAGTTACCACGCCCAATTTTTCAAGTCTGAAATTGTTTCTAGATCAATGATAAGCAAACACACACATTTACAATAAAAAGAGAGTAAAATACATGCTTGTACGAATGTTCGGTACCATGAAATAAGTCCCAAATGAAATAACTCCCAACCAAAATGAAATAAGTCCCAATCAGAAAAAATGAAATAACTGCCATTGTTCAAATGAAATAACTCCCAATAATTGTAACTTATTTCATTAAAAGCGAAATAACTCCCAATGAAATAAGTCCCAAAAAAATTAAATATATACCAAAAAATGAAATAAGTCCCAATAGAACTAGAAACAATAAAAATTAAGTAGCCTTTAATGAAATAAGTCCTAAGAAAAATGAAATAACTCCTATAGGTTTCTTACATAATCGGCTTCAGTCGGACTTAGGCATTTTATTTTCCATGGAATTTCCCGGATTCTATATGCACCGGCCTTTAAGTTATCTTAGCGATTATGGCGCGAATTACTGTATATGTATGTATGTGATTATATTTTGTAAACAAACGCAGACCAACAATATGATATTTCGCTGTAGTAAGGCATTTGAAAAATTTCTCATGTCTTGAAAGGTCTTATAAATGCTCTTTTGCAGGACACTATTATTCCGGTGACCATTCGTCCTTTTTTTTTAAGAGGACAGTGGTACCTTCATAGCGAACAGTCGATTAGCGGAATTTTTCTTACAAAAAATTAAACAAACAAAAAATATTCGTAGTACATATTATTCGTAATAGGTACATACTGTCTTTAATAAATAAGCTTTATGCTTTGCTAATATTTTTACATAGTAAAAATAACAAAAACAAAAAAAAACCGCAAACAAAAAAAATTAAACAAAGTGATATTGAGGAATGCTATATATGTGTACCTCTAAACAAATAAACAATCATAAATAACAAAAACAAAAAAAGACCGCAAACAAAAAAAAAAACACAAACGAATATCCCTTGAGGAATTCTTTGTATGAGTGCCTCAAATACAAAAAAAATTTAAGTGAGTTCTAACGGCAGAAATGCTTATTTTACTGTGAGTTCTGAAACTCTTAATGAAAAAAATATAAATAATAAATCTGATGAAAGTCTTTTTTTAACGTCAAAGCCAATTTTTCGTCAGCGATCAACTTCGCTTTGTCCAATGCCAAATAGTAATGATGCATTAACATTACAGTTGCCCAGTACTTCTTCATATAAGCCAGTAATATCATCCCCTTCAGGCTCGTGTTCATCACTTAACAAAGTTATCACTACAGATAACAGCGGCTCGAAACTCAAGGTACAAGTCGGAATGGACAGATATATAACCGTGGTAAAGCGTGGGCGAAGCCCGAATTCTTCAAAAATTTCATCTGCTCCAAAAATGTCTAGGGATAACAGCGCAGCCTCAACTAATCGCCAAAACCGCTTCGAAATTTTGCAAGATGACAACGACAAACCCGAGGTAGCCTCGAATAAAATATCCAAGCCGCCACCAATATATTTGAGACAAAAAAATTCAAATGCCCTTATTAAAAAATTAATTTCGGTCATTGGTGAGAATAAATTTCACGTTGTTCCAATAAAACGTGGCAACATCGATGAAACTAAAGTCCAAATTTATGACGAAAAAGATTTCCGCAAAATGGTTGCTGAATTTGAAAAAAATAAAACAAGCTTCTACACATACCAGCTTAAGAGCGCTAAAGGCATGCAGATCGTATTGAAGGGCATAGATTCTTATGTTGTTCCCGAAGAAATAAAAGATGCACTCGTCCTCCAGGGGTTTAAGGTAAAAAATGTGTCCAATATAATAAATAGAGAGAAGATTCCTCAACCCCTATTTCGTGTTGAACTTGAGCCTAATGATATAAAATTGAAAAAAAATGAAACGCATCCAATTTATAATTTGAAATACCTCTTGTACCGAAAAATCACAGTTGAAGAGCCACATAAGCGTTCAGGTCCTGTACAGTGCCATAATTGCCAAGAATATGGCCATACAAAAACATACTGCAATTTACCCTCTGTTTGTGTTGTGTGCGGCGAATTACACGGCACTGCTAGTTGCAATAAGCCAAAAGATCAAAGTGATAAAAAATGCAGTAATTGTGGAGGTAATCACACCGCTAACTACAGAGGTTGTCCTGTGTACTCTTTCGTAAAGAAGACTATAGTGCAAAAACCTAAATTAGCTCCAGCTCAATCAGCAAACGCTTACTCTGCCACTTTTGCGCAAATGAGCCAACCAGTTACTTCCCGTGTATCGTATGCAGATGCTGCTAAGACAAATTCAATTCCCACACAAAATGTTTCCTCGCCAAATAATTCAAAAAATACTGACGCAAGCTTTAATTTTAATCGCCTTGAAGCTACTATTGAAAATCTGGTGCAAACTATAAACAATTTTACAACAAATATGACTAGCATGATGCAAGAAATGCTGCGAATGCAGAATACTCTGCTTCAAGCATTAATTAATAAGCCATGAACACGTTAACAATATGTTTCTGGAACGCAAACGGCATTCGCCAACATAAATATGAACTTGAGCACTTCCTCATGGAAAAAAATATTGATGTAATGTTAGTATCTGAGACTCATTTGACTTCGAGAAGTCTTTTTAAAATTTATGGCTACACTATATATGATACAAAGGACCCTAGAGGAAGGGCTTGCGGTGGATCAGCAATTCTAATAAAGTCAAGACTCAAGCACCATGTTCTTGATAACATTTGTGAAGAACACCTACAAGCAACAAATATTGGCATTGAAAGTTTTTGTACAAATTTTGTTATATCATCAATTTACTCCCCTCCCAGATTTTCAATCACTGAGAATCAATATGAGGATTTCTACAAATCTCTTGGACCTTGTTTTGTAGCAGCTGGCGACTACAATGCTAAGCATACGTTCTGGGGTTCGCGTCTTATTACCCCCAGAGGTCGAGCATTGTTCAACACTATTTCAAAAATGGGCTTGGATGTCATTTCGAGTGGGGAGCCCACTTATTGGCCTACTGACATACAAAAAATTCCGAATGTTATAGATTTTGGCGTCATAAAAAATATCTCTAGGGATTTAATTCAAGTTCAAGCTTCTATTGATCTTTCGTCCGATCACTCTCCGACGATCATTACAATTTGTAGTCCATTAAGAAGTAACTTACCTGACCCATATGTGAAGATGATCAATCGTGTTAATTGGCTGGGGTTCAAAAAATATCTCAGTAGTCATTGTACGGAAAACATTACGCTTAGAACATCCGATGATATTGAATCTAACATTGCCAATCTCAGCGAGAATATTAAACAGGCTGCTGAACATGCCACTAACTCCCATCCGCAGACTGGGTTTAATAAAATTTATTCTACAGACATTGAACGTCTCGTACGTGAAAAAAGAAGAGCTAGAAGGGAATGGCAACAGCACAGATCACCACAAAATAAAATCAGATTTAAAGAGTGCACTAAACGACTCCAAGAGTTGCTTGCGTCTGAAAAAACTGCATCTCTTAAAAATTATCTGGAAGGTCTTGATGTCACACCAGCGTCTAATTACTCTTTGTGGCGCGCTGCTAGAAAGCTTAAAACACCCATTGAGTATAAGCCACCTCTACGCACATCTACCGGAAGTTGGGCAAGAAGCGATACTGAAAAAGGTAAAATATTTGCTGAGCACTTAAAATCCGTTTTTACGCCAAACATATGTACTGGTGTTGCTGATTTGCCGAATGTAGTCGCTCTACCCCCTCAACACATAAAGTTTAAGACGCGTGATTTACAAAAATTAATTGCAGAACTCAACCCGAAGAAAGCTCCGGGTATTGATGGAATTAGTAACCAGATGCTTATGAACTTGCCTCGTATTGCAATGAGAATCCTATTATTCATATTTAATGCCATTTTACGACTGGAGTATTATCCACACAGCTGGAAGCTTGCCAAGGTTAAAATGATTCCAAAGCCGGGCAAAGATCTAACCAAGGCTGAGTCATATAGGCCAATAAGTCTACTATCAACTATGTCAAAGCTTTTCGAAAAACTGCTCAAAACAAAATTGTCCCAAATTCTAATTAGTAGTGGGTGCATACCAGACCATCAATTTGGTTTTAGAAGTCAGCATAGCACCATTGAACAAACTCACAGACTGGTTCAATTTATAAGAAGAACTTTTGAGGAAAAAAAGTATTGCTCTGCGCTCTTTATTGACGTTTCCCAGGCATTTGATAAAGTGTGGCATGAAGGCCTAATTTGAAACTATTTCATCCGGTGTGCCACAGGGGAGCATACTGGGACCAGTTTTATATTTGATTTATACTTGTGATATGCCTGTGAGCAGTAGTATCCATACTTCCACATTTGCCGACGATACAGCCTGCCTTAGTATGCACGAAAACCCTGATGAGGCATCCCGCAAACTCCAGGAACACATTAGCCAGATGGAGCTTTGGTTAAACTTATGGAGAATTAAAGTCAATGAACAAAAGTGTGTCCATATAACGTTCACCCTAAGAAGAGATACTTGCTCCACCATTCGGATTAACAATCAAGTTGTTCCTCAACATTCACATGTGAAATATCTTGGCATACACCTTGATCGACGACTTACATGGAAACAACACATTGACTCTAAGCTAACTCAAATGAAACTTAAATTAACTCAGGTACATTGGCTGATTGGTAGAAATTCAACACTTAGCCTAGACTGCAAACTTTTAATATACAAGTCGCTTTTAAAGCCAATATGGTGTTACGGAATTCAACTATGGGGCACTGCTTCAGCTTCAAATGTAGAGAAAATTCAACGAAGGCAAAATAAAATTTTACGCATGATAACATCGGCTCCATGGTACATCAAAAATTCAAATATACATCGCGATTTGAATATGCCACTAGTGACTGAAGAAATTGCAAAATACGCAGGCAAATACCTAACAAAACTCGAGTCACATCCTAATCCGCTTGCTCGTAATATTTTGAACTTTACTGGACACATCCGCTTAAAAAAGAGAGATACACGGGCTCTAATATTCAACACTCTAGATGATGAAGCTGCTTGAAAACACCTTTTTCTTTTTGTTGCTTATCACTACTTATGTATTATTAATAACTATCACTAAGCTTATGTCCGACATTGGTCGGGCCTAATAATTTTTTTTTATAGATTTAAGATTTGAATACTTATTGTTAGTTCATATTTGAAGATACAATAAATAATAAACATGCATTTAAAAAAAAAAAAAAAAAAAAAAAGAGGACAGTCCTTTTTTTTAACACGATGTGCTTTTAAATTTTTTTCAAAAAAGTGTCCTCTTTTTTAATTAATTGTCATTTATTGTCCTTTTATTTTGATAACTATATTTTTATTCGTTAAACATTAAAATTATAAGTTTTATTTTATTAAAACCCGAAAACGTCCACATCAATACAATAGAAACTATAATCATTCAAAATTGGAATTACCTGGCACAAGTCACAATTCAAAAAATTCTAGATGTAGCTACACAAAGTTGCAGTCATTAAAAAAAAGTATTTTCAAACAATTTTCATCTTTTTTAATCGGGTGTATCCTAAACTTCAAAATATTACGAGCAAGCGGATTAGGATGTGACTCGAGTTTTGTTAGATATTTGCTTGCGTATTTTGTAATTTCTTCAGTCACTGCTGGCATATTTAAATCACGATGTAAATTTGAGTTTTTTATGTACCATGGAGCCGATGTTATTAACCGCAAATTTTTTTTTTTGCCTAATTAATTTAATTTTTGTTACATTTCTAAATGTTCTTTATTTCTTGTTGACAAATATGATCACCGTAACTATTATACATAAGTCTGCTAATATATATTGAAGCTAAATATTGATGTGTCTGGCACTCGCATTTCATACACATTTAAAGTTCTGTTCATGGTTCCGTTACACTGTACGGTGGATGCTGGCCTTTAGCACTCGCTTTATATACAAACACATGCACATCTAAATGTCATAAGTTAGTATGTATGTAGTATGCATGTACTTACATACATACTATATTGTCGATGGATGCCTTTTGTTCAATGTTGTGAGTTGTTTGTTTTTCAGTGAGATATTGCTCGCCTTCGTTGTTGAACGTGTGTGTTCAGACACGCGCGTACGCATGCATGCATATTCTTGCCATGCAGCAGCAAGTAAGGAAGGCCTGTGTCTGTGATTACTTGTTATTTGTTTGATTTTTTGTTTTCTTCTTATTGTTGTCGTCGTTATATTATTGTTGGTGCTGTTTCCTTTGCTAGTGTTCAACCATTCGCAAATTAACGCGCAACGACTTGAGTAGTCAAGTTAGTTAAGCCAGCCAGTCAAGCCATTAGTCGTTTAGTTTTACGCTTAGTTTTAACAACAAACAAACAATTTCTCCAACCGTTATTATTATTAGCATTACATATTATTATCATTATTAAAATCATAAGTCATCAAACATACATGTGTTGCAAGCAACAACACCACCAAACATAATTGTGCCATACCACAAAATTGCAAACTATACATTTTGCAAGTGCAATAAATAACTAAGAAAGAAATAAAACAAGAGAAATAATAAAATGCAAGAAGGAAAGCTACTAAAAGAAAAGAATAGAATTAAACATTAATTTTAATAACTTTTTAATGCAACAAAATTAAAAAATAAAAACAAGTAGAATAAGAAGCAAGAAAGAAATGCAACATCTTTGGTTTAAATAACGTTGACTTACTTAAGAATGGAAAATTCAACAACGATCAACCTGTGCCCATGTGCCATCATAACGCAATATTATGTTGTCTTGTGTTGTGTTTGTAGTGGAATAAATGGAGACGCATCACAAACAAAACAAAAAAGCAAGCAAAGTATAATTTCAACAGAACACAAAATTAATTGAAAATTGCCCATTGTGCAGCAAAACATAAACAAAGCCGCAACAAAACAAATAACAATGAAAATAAAACAAAGGCCTACATTCATAAAAGCAAATGTTCCAGAAAACAATGAAATAAGTACATGTATGTATGTGTATGTTCATACGTACATATGTAAGTGAGTACTTTGGGTTAACAAAAGGTTATATAAACGAAAAACACCAATTGCGCAACAAATATTAACTTAAAGGAAAACATTGTTTTGAACTAAACCGTTTATTTTAAATGCTACTGTAACTGAGCTTAAAAAGTATTAATAATAATTGAATTGAATATGTAAAAAGTGTAATAGTGATTGATACATAATAACAACGAATACATAAATTGTTCAGTGGTACTTAATGAATTAATTAAAAAAAAACTTAAACAGTTTAAATTAAAGACAGTTAGTCAGTATTCAGGAGTTAAAATGTCATAAAGTTTAAAATTTACTAAATATACATAGAATAGAATTAAGGGTTGTGAGTGGAAGGAAACAAATAAATGTGTATGTATGTAAATAATAAATGTGCCATACAAAAACTGTCAACAGAAATAAGTCAATAAATTTTTAATTAATCAAAAAACAAAATAATGATCATAAGTCTGATATTATTGTATAAAACCTAAGATAAAAGAGATAGTAACAAAAATATAATTAAACAATTATAAAAACTGTTTTTAAAACTGAAAACATAAAATACAAAGTTAAAGTCGACATCATAACTATAGGAACCACTTCATTTTAAAGGTAAATGTAAAATGTAACCCATTATCGCCGGGTGGGTAGTAAAATACCTAAAAATAGAGCCAAATAAAAAAAATTAGTTAACGTTAGGCGATATACATATATAGAAAATCTGCCTCTTCAGGCAGATAAATGAAGTATTCAACCATGTAAAAAAATATAGAATTGTATACTGGGAGCAGCGTTGCCAAATGTTCAGTTTTAACTGATTTTAGCAGTTTTTTTTTGCTTAAAAAACAAGTTTTTCTATAAATTGTGCAATTTTTAATTTTTACTTTATCTTAAGTTTGTTATTTTAGTTCTTTTAATTTTTTCATTTTGCTTAATATAATAGTGAAGGTTTATTAGTACTTTTTCAAGCAGCTAGAGAGAATTCCCACGAAAACTGTGTTTTTCTTTATGGAATTTGGTCTTATTGTTTGCAAGTCGGGTTCATGCGGACGTAGCACTTCCTTTATTAATCAGGGCTATCATGAATAAAAATCCACGTGAAATTTTTCCCGGGGTACAATTCCAACTAATAGCAAGTAATAGGGAAAACAAAAAACTCTAATTGGAAGAGGGAGAAATATTAATTCACACTGCCTTATTGAAAAAAAAAAACAAGTTCCTTCATTCAAATAATTCGATTCCTTATAGAATGAGATAAAACACGACGAAATATATACCAAATTCCAGGATAGACCCTATGGAATTTGAAGCCATACACATTTTTTCAGAACTCGCCATATTTTCTCAACTGATGCCGATGAGGCTTTCGAGATGGTAAAACGTAACAACTTGACAAACATTATCAAGTCATGATATAAAAATAAGGCAGGTATAGACGAATGTTTAACATAACACGCGAAAGTCTAATTCCGTGGTCGGCAACCCATACCATTACATTTTACAATTGTGTAAGTTATACTCTTACCACGAGTCGGTGTTGCCAGTTAAATTTTCGTCTCATTTTCCTTACTTGAAATTTAAAATCTACAAAACCATACTTGATTTTATTATGGTCAGAAGAAACACTCAAGTTTTGTTTATGAAGAAATACATCTTCTCTTGTTGCTAAGCCAATGTTAAGATGAGTAAAGAAATAGTTTTGTAGAATATTTTCTTAAAATAATTTAAATATATGCTTGAAAATACCTTTGCATGTCATATTTTGTCATGCATGACAACGTACGTTGACAAACCAAATTTTCTGGTTTGCAATAATAATTTTCTGAAAATAAAAAAATTAGTAAATTCTCATCACACATATTTTCTTATTGTGGGAAAAAATTGTTCTCTGGTAACGCTGATTCTTAAGAGTATGCCATACACACAAGTTGTTCTCAGTAATACGTGTGTACACATACGTAATAGAAGAGTAAAAGAAAGGGCGCGGCGCAATTAATTTTCCGACCAATTGGTCTAATTGGTCTAATTGGTCTTTGATTGTTGCACCTTCACATCTTCTAAAGATGTATCGTTTTGGTGACAATTCGCCCTTTTTTATGAGAACAGTCCTTTTTTAACACGATGTCCTTTTAATTTTTTCTAAGTGTACATTTTTAATCAATTATCCTGAATTGTCATTTTATTTTGATTACTAATTTGTTTTTCTTTAAACTCCAAACTTATGAATTTATTTTCTCAAAACCAGAAAATGTCAACATCAATACAATAGAAATTATATTCATCCGAAACTGGAATTACCTGGCAACACTGTAAAAGTACATATCGCACACTAAATCATAAACAGTCACAATTAAAAAAAATCCTAGAACTTGAGGAACGCAAAAAACTGTTTATACTGTACAAATGACGCAAGTATGTAACATAAGATTCTGTTTCCAAGTCATTGGAAATTCGTTCAGTGAACTGTGTTATGAAAAAATAAAACCATTTTGATAGTTTTGAATTGTGACTGTTTATGATTTAGTGTGCGATATATTCAATGTGTCGAATTTCTTGTCAACTCATACTACGTTTATTCGCGCACAATTTGCAAATAAAAATATTTGCAAATTAATTAACTTGCTGTTTATACGTCATTGTAAATGTATAAAAACTTGGAAGCACTTCTAAAGAGAAATTACTTATGTTAACAAAAAAATTGTGTAAATGTATAAATTAACAAATAATGATTTGTTTTTACTGTCATTATTTTCTTCTATAAATGTTTTTTGTACAAAATTTATCAATTTATTGTTTTTTATTGGCAAACATTCGAAAAACTCAAGACACTCAAACTCTTTTACCAACACAACTATACTTTCGTCATTTTCAGTCTAGCAAGTAAATGAAAAGTTAGTTAACAGTCTTGCCCTATTAATACTTTAGTATAAATTAACTGGATTGGAGTGCAATATTATTTATGTTTTAACTTATCTTAAGTATATTTAAAAGCTCATTTGATATTTTTTTTCTTATATGTATATTCATAAATCAAGCAGTTAATGAATTTATGAGAAATATTGAGACATAAATATCATTGAAACAATACGAATAAAATTCAATACTATATGTATCCCTTTAGACTATACTTTTTAATGTTATGGACAATTCTGCACTAAAAAGTAAACATACAAGTTGCAAGACAGTCTGGCATTTTTGCCAAATTTTCATTGATAGTACATAAGCGGAACTTACATGCATGTACTTTCACGTCTAAACGCAGGGTTAATCGTGAATAGTTTTCTGAGTTAGTAAGTAGCAATAAAACAATAATATAGCAGCAATTTACAGTTTTATTTGCAAATAAACCCTGCGTATAAATGTAGTATAAGTGAATCTTATATTTTATATCCAAACACGGCACATGAATCAGGCACCCGTAATTCTAAAATAAATATCACAACAGCAAAAACCACTTTAATTTTGTTGGTATAAATAGCCATCAGACTTTTCAATACTGGGTAAAATTATCATAGTGTATGTATGCTTCTTGCAGGAAATGTCAAACACCATACAAAACCGAATATAACCCAAATAAAAGCATATTTTTAGGATTATGCCCACACAACCCAAATTTGACATGTGGCTTGGCTAACATATGTACATCAGTCTCCTAGCTTAGCGCAGTCGCCTTATTAATGCCCCCTGATTTCATTTTTATTACATTTCTAAATGTCTTTTATTTTTTGTTGAAAAATATGGTCACCGTATGCATCGTAGTGTCCAGGCCAAGATCATTTTCCCTCCAAATTGAATTCTTTATTATTTTTCACTGGAATACCACTTCTTGATTCTGATGTAGATGGCTTTACATTGCTGCTATATCCATTTACTTCCTGTCATCATTTCTATCTTCTCATTCTTTGTCTTTACTGCCGCCATTAAATTTAAATTATATCGCTCATTTACTTCAATAGTGCCATAACTATAGCCCGGGATTTTCGGGATTATCTGAATCCCGTTGTTGCATATACATATAATGTTTTTCACTATCATCTTTTATAATAAAAATTTTTAAGCCTATACTTCTTTGAACTTAAACACTTAAAACATTACTTATCCTAAGACTTTCTGTTTTCTCTGTCAAACTTGATATTTTAAGTTGGCAACGAGATGACAATTTCAACTAAAAATAGTTGTGATTCATAACACTAAATCATAGTTTAGTCGTGTGAAAATTTGGTCTACTCTTAGACGACCAAATTGAATTTAGTTGAGAACCGTGGTAGGGGCATAAAATAAAGAATTTGGGATTTGATAAGGCTAAAGTAAATAACATTAAAGTTGATTGTAAATATTCTGACAAACACGTAGTAGAACGTAACAACTAGCTGTTTTCGGAGGCCACTACACCTTCATAATCAGCGATCTTTGTGTTTGGTCCACTGTGTGTGGTGTCAGTTGATGTAGATTTCTGCTTTATATATGCAACTTTGATTGCAAATGGAATATGTGAAACGTTTTGATTCATCGTATTTAAATTTGCTCAAAAATATTATTACTTATGAATTCTCAAATAGTTTTTGAAAGTTTGTGGATAAGAGGTTTGTGACTGTTAAAAATTTGTCGTTGAAGTCTACTGATGAAATATGTAAATATGTATATAGATATGCTTGACCACCAGCAAATAAGTTTCAATTATTGTAAAAATATTATTTTTAATATAAAGACGTACATTTATTCATAATGTTTTCGGGAAACCCCAGGGTCCTGTTTCGGGATTTCGAGACTCAATCACTAAATTCCGAAGCCCGGGATTTCAAAAAACCTGTCCCGATTAGCATCTCTATTGATTACTCAAAAAATTAGTTTTTTGAGTAAATGATGCAGAATAATGCGGCATTTTGGATTTTATCTTGTGTAAAAATTTCATATATATAGCTTGTACCATTACTACCTGAGAGAAGAATATTTTTTTGTGTATTCATTGAGTTGCATGCAAGTCAGAGAACATATTGAATGCATTATTTTGTTGTTTTGAATGCAATCACAAAAAACCTGCGTATTGTTGTCAATCCACAACTTTTGAAAAAAACAAAAACAACGCATTGCACAATCGAAAGAGATGAGAGCGTCGAATATTATTGCTTGCATTGCTTGCTTTATATAAATAGTTATGAATGGTGCGAATACTTTTTACTGTGATTGAACATAACGTAGTCTTTGTACTTTGTGCTTGTATAAAACTCTTACATTAGTATTCATAAGATACGATATAGATTTGAAATGTATTTTATATCAAATTTTATATGAAACAGTTATTTGAAATACATTTTAGATCTGTTTTACTTTTTCCAAATTTTACTTTTTATATTTTCTTTTTGATGTGTAAAGATCTATACGCCGGGGGGTAAAAATCTTTGTCAGAATAACTACAATCACAAATTTTGAGTAAGATGAGATCATGAGATGAGATGCATACCGCGTTATGAAATCGGTGTGAGGTATGTATGAGTGTATTTGTGTAATCATACCAAAGACTATAAGCATTGTGATCAGATCCTAAAAATTTTTGCGGCTAAATTGACTTCAAAATGAATCTTAAAAATGATTAAAGTGCTAAAACTTAATATGTACTTCTTTTTAATCACATTGTTGCTTTTAAAGTTGTTATTTTTGCAATTTCTGCTTATATCGCCTTACTAATATTTATTTCCTTTGAATGAAGCAGAATTTTTTTTTTTTTTAAATTTAAAATTATTTTATTTATTGTATAATGAAAAACTGACATGAAGTTAGCATGAGTGGAAAAATAACGCTAGGTTTTAATAGTGAGTGAAAACTACATTATGCGCCGATTTTTAATGCCAAATTATCTTTAGGAACACGTTAAAACTTAGTTAAATTTCGTCACCTCCCAGAAGAAGAAAAATCAATGTGCGTCTGATCACAGGGGAGATGTGTAAACATCTGGTAATGAAAAATTTTTTTTAAGTTGCAAGTACTTATACTTTTATTATATTTTTTAAATTAATCAATTAAAAATTATCAAAACTTTCAATATTGTAAATACATAGGAATTTGCTGGTTTTTGTTTGTTTTATTTAACTTATTTGGTTACACAGAGAAAACAGAATCGTTGAGACAACCGAATTTGTTGCCAATTGAATTTTGGTGGTTGCACCAACTATCACAGAATTCTGGTATAACGACTGCAATTTTCTTGCAGTACAACTATATTTTTAATTATTACCACTAACCCAATAGTTGCAACAGCAGATAAAATTGGTTAACAGCACAGAATTTTAAATAGAAGTAATGCTTGCTACCAAAAATATGGTTGGCATGACGAAAATAAGATCATAATTGGTACCTGTAAAAGAAAAATTGGCTTTCTTTGCTGAAGTAAAAATAAACAATAAAAACATAAAATATTAAATATGTATGTATGTACCCAGCAAAAAATTTCAAAAAAGGTAATTGAGTTTGTAATTAAGCTTTTTTTGGTGGAATCTATTCCTTACTGGATTACCAACTTAATGATTTTAACAAGGCGTGAGACTAAAATAATCGATTCTTGAGAAGTACTTACTTTTTTTTTATTTGGAAACTTATTCACGTAATCGATTTAATCTAAAAGAATCATTTTCCTCATTTAGCAACTAATACATAATTTTTTTAAATTTTAGGTAATGTGATTTGTAAGCGAGTAACGAAATTTGGTAATCAGAAAAGTAAGTCATTATATGGCAAGTAGTTCTGATGGTAATGTGTATTTTTTTGCTGGGTATGTATATGCCCTTAATTATGAAAGTGGACTAAGTCGTATGCTTTTTGCTCTAAATACTAAATAAATGTTAAACAACTTCAATAAATATTAAGTAAACTTATATTAATCGAGACTAGTACAACTCTTAATTAGAATGTTGCACAATAAATTTTTTTTATTTGTTTAAATGTAATCTACAAAATTTCTCAACCAAAGAAATTTCATAATTAATGTCACATACATATGTATGTGTGTAATTATGTAGTTAATTTCTTCACTTACGTTAACTTCATGCCAGTTTTTCGTTATACATAATGCTGATAGTCTTTTGTTATTTAATTATTTAAGAAAAATATTTAACAATAATAGAAAATTGATAATACGACCCAATTAATCGGTTGGGAATATCAATCAAACCTTAATATTTAATTTTAATTTGCTGCTATAAACTATGATGGTTACATTAACCTCTAGTTAGTTGCAACAACTGATAGAAAGTATTTAATTTAACGTAAATGTAGACCGACGATTTTTTTGCCAATAATGAAAATTGATACTAAAATCCAATTCCTAATATTTTATTCGGTTGCGCTAATCAATCAGTTAATTAGTCATGACAAAAGCATACGCTCGGTTGATGCAATCAATTTAAGTATTGTCAGAATCATATCTTTACTACAATTATGCCCTTATGGCAATGAACATGGATTGTTTTTTGGATTAACAGAAAATTGATAGCGTGAACTGAAATATAGTTAATGCAAATGATATTTTATTGGACTAACCGTTTTCCAACCAATCTTTTTTCTGGGTGTATATTGAAAAATTTTTTGTGCATAAAAAATATAAGAATCGGTTGACCTTGCATTCATTCCATCTCTTAAACACATTTTAATTCTATGAGAATCAGTGAACTCTAAAATCATATAATATATTATAAAAAAAATTAATTTGTTTTCGTCAAGAAACAAATCCCCTGAGTTTAGTCAAATTGGCAGCAATCGGCAACTCTTTTTGACTTGCTGATCATATTTTGAACTCGATGGGATTAGAAGTTAAATTTAATATTAATAACAAAGTTACAAAATTAAAAAAAAGTAATTTGCACGTTAATCAAGTTATATAAATTAAAATTTTTAATGCAAATATATATTCGGCATTGTGGAAAAAAATTACCAATTTTGGTTATATATATATATGTTACCAAAAAATGGCAGCTCTATTCACAACACAATTTTCACGTTTCAGACCGCTTTTATATTAAGCCAAGTGTAAGGGCATTTTGTTACGTATTTTATACTTATACTTAATAAAGTCATAAAGGTAAAACTTGATCAACTTCTGCGTTTAAACATTGAAGTTTGATGCGAATGCAATTTTGATAATGCCTTAAACGAGTTTATATCAAATAAATCGTTATAGGATTTTATTTCTGCCCAAAACTCGATAGTGAACTCAAAGTTTCCCCATTGCACTGAGTGAATCATTCTCCATCCACTGTATATACTAGAAAAAATTTCGTTATTAGACTATACTTGCATTATGTCTTCTTTGCCGTGTGGCAAAACACTGTTTCCATTAATTGTGCTTAAAATGTGAAAAATTGAGAGTAAAATTCACGTTTTTCTTCAACCATGCCTTGTACAATCTTGTTAAAATATTTTGAATATTTTTAACCTCAGGGCTTATGTTTTTTAAGTTATAGATTTCTTTAAAAAAATATGTATACAAGGAAATGTCTTTTTGAATTTTGTGCCACCGCCAAGAGAAAAAGCACCAAAAATTAATTTTAAAAAGCACCGAGCACTAACTTCAAAATTTTTCGCGTCAAAAATTTCAAAAAGCACTAAAAACGGTGCAAGTTGACAACGCTGTGTAGCAACTACAAGAGCTGAATTTGCCGAGTAAATTCGTCGTTATTGTGCTTCACACGATGAATTTATGCAGTGAATTCTTATCGACGAATTCGTTGACGTGGACGAAATTCGGTGTTCGTCCCAGTTGTGTTCCTACCAATAGACACTTAGCATGTGCTTGTCATTGAAAATCTACTAGTAACACTAAATAAATTGACATCAAGGCACTTGGCCCCAGTCTGACTGCAGGGTAGTTTTAATATGATTTGTATGACTTAAGCTACGGTCACACTTGTCAAATATTTGCCCAAAAAAGCGTAACCACTAAATGCTGATGAAAAATCTTTCAATTCAGACAAAAGTTTGTCAACACAGAGAAAAAACTGCCTCATAGAATCAATAAGATTTTCTCTATGAAACGTTTTTAGGCTAAGGGGTATCCCAGCAGAGAGAAGCGAAGATTTTTTCATAGAGATTGCTTATTGTTTTTATGTGGTAAATCTTATTAATTTTATCAAGAAGAAAACCACATAAAATAAAGAAGAAATCTTATTATTCCCAACTTTTTTTACTCAATTTCCGTTATTTTTGGCACCAAAAAAACAATCCATAGAGAAAAAGTTCTTGATTCTATTAGGTTTTCTTATAAATTGTAAACTATATGGATTTCTTATTGATTTTATTAGGTTGCCTTATAGATTTTTTTAAAAAGGTTTTCTTCTTGATTTTATTAGGCTATCTTACTGATTTTTTCAATAAGGTTTTCTTCTTGATTTTATTAGGTTCCTATATGATTATGTGTAAAGCATCTTATTGATTTTTTTAATAAGGGAATCTTCTTGATTTTATGATGTGTCTTGTTATTTCATATCTATAAATAGACACAGACAATTTTTTTTCATGATCTTTTTCGTTTTTGTATAAGCATGTTAGCAAAATTATTTCAATGGTTATTCAGACTGCTTGTTAGCATATTGGTTAGAGTGTTTGTCTATCAGTCAGAAGTTTGCTGGTTCAATACTTGTCTCCTTTCAAAGTATATGGTATAACATTTAAATGAAAATATATAAGCAAAGTACAAAGAATAAAGACAGACAATTTTTTTTTATTTTATGAGGTCGCCTCATAAAATCAAGAAGAAAACCTTATTAAAAAAATCAATAAGATAACCTCATAAAAACTACAAGATTTCTTCTTGATTTTTTCAAAAAGGTTTTCTCTATGAAATTAATAAGATTTCCTTATTGAAAAAAACCATAGAGATTTCTTATTAATTTTGTTCTATTTTATGAGGTAATTATTAGGCACTGTTTTCTCTGTGAAGTTAAAGAGTATCCAATAATGTTGGATTCTATGACATTCTCTACTAGTTGTGTTTCAAACTTTTTAATTTGATAAACCAGTGTCTGGATGAAAACTTTTTTCATTGGTGTTTGTTGGTTACGCTTTTTTGGGCAAATGTTTGATAAGTGTGACCGTACCTTTACTAAACTAGCTTAAAACTTTTTATTTGGAAATTGTAAATGCAAAAGAAAGATAAGATGAATAAAAAGTGTGTTCATTAGCGTGGCCGTTAGTTGTACGAGTATGCAGATTTTTTTTATTTCTTATATTCTCTCCCCACCCCAAATCTGTTCAGTTTTATGTAAAAAAAATACAAAAAGTTTCATAGCGATAAGCTGTGTTTTAGGGTGTGCGTCTGTCCCTCAAAGTTGGCAAATATACAACAAATGTAACACATATTTTCATATCATGAAATATATCTATATATAAATAGGCAAGTGAAAAAAGTTAAGAACCATTTTAACTGACTTAAACTCAACGTATTCGCTTGATTTTTTTTGGTTGCTAGATTGTCAAAGGAGCAGTGCAGAATGTATTTTTTCTTCTACATTTTTGTGTCTAAGATAGTTAAAAACAGTTAAGAATATTAGCCAATCATAAAGCCATGATCTCTCTTTCTCTCTTAATTTGCTAAAAAAATTACAACAAAAAACTCAAAATTAACTAAATAAAATTTGGCTTGGCAATTCCGTAAGCATTCAGACGCAGTGATGGGAAATGAGATTTACATTTCGGTATCAAGAACAATTGAGTACTTTTTTTTAACAAAAAATTATATAAAATTAATTTACAAAGAAATAAAAATGAAACACAAAGTATATGGATAGAATGATTCTAAAAAAAATCGTTTGTTTTTCTCAGAACCAGGTTTCAAACTTTTGTTAGGTAAAAAATAGGCCTGTTAAAATATCAGCTCATAATATTAATGGTGAGATGGTCCGTTCGATTTCCCATACGATTTACATGGTATAAATTGATTTTATTTATTCTGATTGTCATAAGTAAAGAATGGAATGTCCTACAATAAACTTCGTCCAGTTCTCGTTGAAAGTTAATAGTGAAGAGACATTAAAGCGGATTTTTTTTTTACATACATACATACGAAACAAATATAAAAAACAACAAAATCAAAAATCATACAAAAAATATTCGTAATACATATTCACCTTGATAAATAAGCTTATTGGCCTTACTAATATTTTTTACATAGCAAGAAATAGCAAAAACAAAAAAAAACCGTAAACACAAACAAAGTTCCCTTGAGGAATAATACTCTGTATGAGTACCTCAAAGGAAAAAAAAATTTAAGTGAGTTCTAACGGCAGAAATGCTTATTTTACTGTGAGTTCTGAAACTCTTAATGAAAAATATATAAATAATAAATCTGATGAAAATCTTTTTTTAACGGCAAGGCCAATTTTTCGTCAGCGATCAACTTCGCTTTGTCCAATGCCAACTAGTGAATCGTTAACATTACCATTGCCTAGTACTTCTTCATTTAAGTCTGTGATATCATCCGCATCGGGCTCGCGTTTATCACTAAACCAAGTTATCACTACAGATAACAGTAGCTCAAAACCCAAGGTACAAGTCGGAATGGACAGATATATAACCGTGGTAAAGCGTGGGCGAATCCAAAATTCTTCAAAAATTTCATCTGCCCCAAAGATGTCTAGGGATAACAGCGCATCATCTACCAATCGTCAAAATCGTTTTTCATTATTGCAATACACCGACGACAAGCTCTCTACATCATCGCAAAAGTCTTTTAAGCCACCACCTATTTATCTGAGAGAAAAAAATTCTAACGCGCTTATAAAAAAACTACTGTCGAAAATTTGTTAAAATGCTTTTCACATCGTTCCAATTAAACGAGGTAATATTGATGAAACTAAAATCCAAATATATAATGAAAAAGATTTCCGAAAAATTGTTAGTGAATTCGAAAAAAAATAAAACAAATTTTTACACATACCAACTTAAGAGTGCTAAAGGCCTGCAGATAGTATTAAAGGGCATAGAGTCATATGTTGAACCCGAAGAAGTAAAATGTGCACTTGTCGACCAAGGATTCAAGGTAAAAAATGTTACCAACATATTTAATAGGGAAAAGGTCCCCCAACCCCTATTTCGGGTTGAATTGGAGCCGAATGACATACAATTGAAAAAAAAATGAAACCCATCCAGTTTATAACGTAAAGTATCTCTTACATCGAAAAATCACAGTTGAAGAGCCACGTAAGCGTTCAGGTCCCGTACAGTACCATAATTGCCAAGAATATGGCCATACGAAAACTTACTGCAAGTTACCTACAGTGTGTGTTATCTGCGGTGAATTGCATGGTACTGCTAGCTGCACTAAGCCAAAAGATCAAGCAGAAAAAAAAAGTAGTAATTGTGGAGGTAATCACACAGCTAACTATAGAGGGTGCCCTGTATATTCTTTCGTTAAACAGGCTATGGGTCAAAAACCCAAATTAACTTCAGTTCAACCAGTAAACGCGAACTCCGCCACTTTTGCTTAAATGAGCCAACCAGATTCTTCACGTGTATCGTATGCTGATGCTGCTAAGACTAGTTCAATTCCCACGCAAAATGTTCCACCACCAAATAATTCAACGAATTCAAACTCAAGCCTTAACTTTAGTCGCCTTGAAGCTACTATTGAGAATCTGGTGCTAACTATAAACAACTTTACTACAAATATGAAAAGTATGATGCAAGAAATGCTGCGAATGCAGAATACACTGCTTCAAGCATTAGTTAATAAACCATGAACACGTTAAGAATATGTTTCTGGAACGCAAACGGCATTCGCCAACATAAAAATGAACTTGAGCACTTCCTCATGGAAAAAAATATTGATTATTGAATAAATTGAATAAATATTGTTGGTTTCTGAGACTCATTTGACCTCAAGAAGCTTATTTAAAATAAATGGTTACACTTTATATGATACAAAGGACCCGAGAAGGCGAGCATGCGGTGGATCAGCAATTCTTATTAAGTCAAGACTCAAGCACTATGTCCTTGACAACCTTAGTGAAGAATATTTGCAAGCAACGAATATTTTCGTAGAAAATTTTTGTGCGAATTTCGTGATATCATCAATTTACTCACCTCCCAGATTTTCAGTTCCGAAGATCAGCATGAGAAGTTCTACAAATCGCTTGGATCTTGTTTCGTGGCAGCTGGTGACTACAATGCAAAACATACGTACTGGAGATCGCGTCTTGTTACACCTAGAGGTCGAGCCTTGTTCAATACAATTTCGAAAATTGGCTTAGATGTCGTTTCGAGTGGGGAGCCTACTTACTGGCCTACTGACGTAAGAAAAATTCCAAATGTTATAGATTTTGCCGTCACGAAAAATATTCATAGGGACTTAATTCATGTAGAGGCCTCTCTAGATCTGTCCTTCGATCACTCTCCAACAATAGTTACAATTTTCAACCCACTAAGGAGTGATTTAACTAACTCATATGTGAAGTTGATTAATGGAATCAACTGGTTGGCATTCAAAAAATATCTTAGTAGTCACTGCGTAGAAAACATTCAGCTTAGATCATGCGATGATATTGAATTTACCATTGCCAATCTTAATGAAAATATTAAACAGGCTGCTGAACACGCCACTACCTCCTATCCGCAGACCGGCTTTAACAGAATTTATTCTACGGAAATACAACGTCTTGTATGTGAAAAAAGGAGAGCTAGAAGAGAATGGCAACAACACAGATCACCCCTAAATAAAATCAGACTTAAAGAATGTCCTAAACGACTCAAAGAGCTGCTATCGTCGGAAAAAACTGCACTACTGGAAAAGTATTTAGAAGGTCTTGATGTATCGTCCGCATCTAATTACTCTTTATGGCGCGCTACTAGAAATCTTAAACGACCTTAAACGATCTTAAATCACAATTGCGTACTGCGACCGGAGGCTGGGCAAGAAGTGATAGTGAGAAAGGTAACTTATTTTCTGAGCATTTAAAATCTGTATTCACTCCCAATTCATGTACGGATGCTGCTGATTTACCGAGTGTAGTTTCTCTACCCCCTTAAGGTTTAAGATGCGTGAAGTACAAAAAGTAATTGCTGAACTCAACCCGAAGAAAGCTCCAGGTATTGATGGCATTAGTAACAAAATGCTCATGAACTTGCCTCATATTGCAATAAGAATCCTGCTATTTACTTTTAATGCTATTTTAAGAATGCAGTATTTTCCACATAACTGGAAACTGGCCAAGATCAAAATGATTCCAAAGGCGGGCAAAGATCTTACCAAGACTGAGTCATATAGGCCTATAAGCTTACTATCTACAATCTCAAAGCTTTTCGAAAAGCTGCTCATGACTAAATTGTCCAAAATTTTAACTGATAATGGGTGCATCCCGGACCATCAATTTGGCTTTAGAAGTGAGCACAGCACGATTGAACAAGCGCATAGACTGGTCCAAGTTGTAAGAAGAACATTTGAAGAAAAGAAGTATTGTTCTGCTCTCTTTATTGATGTTTCTCAGGCGTTTGATAAAGTATGGCACGAAGGCCTGGTTTTAAAATTGAAGACATATCTGCCAATAAACATTCAAAAGCTTTTGGAAAGTTATATTATTGATAGGAAGTTCACTGTTGTGGAAGGAGATTTCACGAGTGTGCCCGAATCTATATCTTCTGGTGTGCCACAGGGTAGTATTCTGGGTCCTGTCTTGTATTTAATATATACTTGTGATATGCCTGTGAGCAATAATATCCATATTTCTACTTTTGCCAATGATACAGCCTGTATGAGTGTGCACGAAAACCCTTATGAGGCATCCCGCAATCTCCAGGAACATATTACCCAGCTGGAAATATGGTTGAACTTATGGAGAATTAAAGTCAATGAACAAAAGTGTGTCCATATAACGTTCACCCTAAGAAGAGATACTTGCTCCCCCATTCGAATCAACAATCAAAATACTCCTCAAAACATTCCCAACTGAAATACCTTGGTATACACCTTGATCGAAGACTTACATGGAAACATCATATTGACTCTAAGTTAGCTCAGATGAAACTTAAGTTAACTCAAATATATTGGTTGATTGGCAGAAACTCAACACTCAGCCTAGACTGCAAACTTTTATTATACAAGTCGCTTTTGAAGCCAATATGGCGCTACGGAATTCAGTTATGGGGCACTGCTTCAGCTTCCAATGTCGAGAGAATCCAACGAAGGCAAAACAAAATTTTACGGTTAATAACATCGGCTCCATGGTACATTCAAAATTCTATTATACATCGTGATTTAAATATGCCACTAGTGACTGAAGAAATTGCAAAATACGCAGGCAAATATGTAACAAAACTCGAATCACATCCTAATCCGCTTGCTCGTAATATTTTGAACTTTACTGGACACATCCGCTTAAAAAATAGGGACAGACGGGCTCTTATACCTAACACTCCAGATGGGACTACTTGAAAATACTTTCCCCCCCCCCCCCCCCTTTTTTGATTATCACTACTAATGTATTATTTATAACTACCACTAAGTTTATGTCCGACACTGGTCTGGCCTAATAATTTTTTTTATAGATTTAAGATTTGAATACTTATTGTTAGTTCATATATGAAGATACAATAAATAAATACATGCAAAAAAAAAAAAAAAAAAAAAACTTCTTGGTACGCTTTTGTAGAAAATTGAATTGATTTTTTTTAGAATAACCCTAATATGCATACACACATATGTATGTATGTACTCGTTCATAAGTACAAGTGCTAAAGTTATAACAAGAAGTGTTTTAAGATTTTAATAAATCTTAGGCCTGGATAAGACTTGATACTGTTGGAACATAAAGTATGTTCCTTTGTTTTGTTTTCATGACATTTTGTAAGAGAAAATCCTTTCGACATTTACAGAGGAGTGAGGTATAGACAAAATTCGGTAAGCTACTGTCGATTTACCTGGAAACATGTATTCATCTAATGCGTTTTTAGTTTTAGCATCGGTAGGCCAAAAACTGCATATACAGGCCTATTCTGCAAATCATGATATGTCAAATCACGGCGATTTCAAAAAATTAATAAACGCTAAATTATTGCTTTTGTAAATTTCACGATTTATGGTTTATACATGACTATAACTTAAAATACAATAAATACCCACGAACAATTCAGCTATTCAGTGTTGGTATATCTACGAAGAGCAAAAGCACATTAAGTTGTTGCAAAAATGGTAAAAAGCGCAATAAAATACGAAAAAGAGGGTAAAAAAGCACGAAAATATTTTTTTTTTTTAATTTTAATACATTAAATCTTAAAAAGGAGAGTTTAGAGTGTAAAAGCTCAAAATATAATTTAAATTTTTTGCTTCAAAATAAACAAAGTATTTGAGATGTAATAACAGAATTTATTAACATATTAATCAAAACAAAATCTTGATTAATTTAATAAAAATAAGTATGAAAAAACAAATAATAAAAAAACCAGGAGTCAGGAGTCAGGAGTTTAAGCTTAGGCTTAGATTAAGATATGTATGTATGTTACTGAAAAATCATTTACACATAAAGAATGCATTAGAAGCGTCCCTCTTTTCTGAAGTATTCTTAACTTAAAAGTTTTTTTTTTGCGATATTCACCTTTATTCCAGAGGGCAAATCACGGCATTCGATACGACTCGTAATTTAAAAATATTTCAATAGAGTTTATATGGAAATATTTTTTAATTACGTGTCGTATCGAATGCCGTGGTTTGCCCCCAGTTGTCAGTATTGACAGCACGTCAATACGATATGAAAAAATTGGAGGTTGGCTACTCGTTGTCTAAAAAAACTGACTGCTATTGATAACCTCATTCTTTCAATCGAAATCGGCCCTTAAAATTTAACCAGTCTTGTGCGTTGAATACAAATTTACCTACATTTTGTTGTAGACGTGATCATTTTGGTTTACTTTGCACTTACAAATTAACAGCCTTATGATTATTCCGAAATCGGCCCTTAAAATTTAACCACCCTATAGTATGATTAAATATTTGTGTAAGCTTTAACAAATGCTTATTGCATACTACTTTCAATCAATCAATGCAGAGAATTATGTGGTACTTTCCAGTTACTTCCGTTTTTATTTTGCAAAAAAAAATTAAATTTTTTAATCCCAATTATGAAAAGTTTTCTACATTGTTTTTAACATAGTTTCGTTATTGTCATTGAAAACAATTTAAGAAGCCTCAGTTAAAAGATGCTGCTATTAGCGCTTAAAAATATTTTAGTTTTTTAAATTAAAAACATTTTTATTTAACAAAAAAGCACCAAAAGCACTGTAAGAAATTTTTAAAAGCACTGTAAAATACCCGCTTTTTAAAAAAGGGTATTAACCAAAATTTCGCGTTTATGAAGAGGCAAAAAGCACCAAAAAATACCCGAAACGCACCAAAATACCATACCATCACTGCAGCTATTAGTAGTTTGTTTTTAACACCACCGTGATTTAAATCACCGTGATTTTTAGAACAAGCCCGATATTTTCTGTTGTTAATAGTTTCAATTCTTCCAAATCAGCCAATGCTCTATATTGATTGTTAATATTTTCAAAATTTTGCTTTTCGCTGGGAAACATTTTTACTCAAAGCGATATAATGCTATTGGTTTTACCAGATAAATCATTTTCAGGGGAAACTTACTAAGCTAAGACAATGAAATATTGTCAAAGTCCACTTTTGCCCTTAGAACTTGACAGAATTTAATATAAACTTTTTACAATATTCTTTAAACTGATCTAAAACATAGATTAACTTCTGTACCACAGAAAATATCATTGACAGAAATATGGTTTTTATTTATATATATTTAATTGTAAAGGGTTACAATTTTCTAAAATATCTTTACTAATAAAGTTTAGTGCCATTTGTCGAAAAAGAAATTGAATTCTTGGCAAAAATATATGTGTACGCGCGTCTTCTGACTGTATTTCTGGGTTGGCCGAGAGAGTATCAAATGTATTGCGGGAGTACTACGGTACTTTTTCATGTCAAATAGTCAATAGTACCAACTTTTCCATCACTGCTCAGAAGGAAATACTTATTTTATTTGTCCATTCTATTCTTATTTCCATTTTTGTATGTACTTAAACGATTATTGCTGAAACTAATAAAATTTGGAAATTTAAATAACGAGTAAGTTAAATACATTACGGTACTGTATTATTTTTCTTTAGATGCTTAAAAATAATGGGCCATAACCATAGACAAACATTTCTTTTAGAGACAACTTGAATTTTAACATCTGTTGTTAGCTTTCTTTCAACTATAGAAAAAATTAGAACCGGTTTTAAGTTGAATCAGCTTTAAGTGGGTGATGAGTAAAATCTTGAAAATTTTGCATGCAATTTGGTATGAGTAATAAGCAAGTGGCATCTCTGAACACCTGACAGAACAAAAACGACAAAAAGTTAAATGAAATAGAATCCATTTTGGAGAAAAAAGTTGAAAACATAAACGGGAGAAAAAATTAACATCAAAACCGTTTCTATTATTTATTTGGAAAGCTCACATTAACAGATACAACTATTAAAGACCGGAGTAAGTACGGTAATACATTTTATTAGAAATGAAGAAATATATGACATTTTATCTGAGCGGTTTGTATTTATTATTGCAATAATGGTTGAATTTCAACCACTGGGCAAACACTAGTTAATAGAAAAATGCATTCTGATTCTCTTGTTGTATCATAAAATGTGTTTTTTGCTACTTCATTTTTCTGCAAATTGATAAATCAACTTTCTTATTTATATTCAACAGCATTTCTTTTGAAAACTTTCAACGTAATTTGATAATAACTTTAATAAGCCACTGAAAAAATTAAAGTGTATTTAAATAAATGTTAATTGTTTATGAAAATTAACTTAAACCATAAGTATAAATTTTCTCTTTTTTGTTTTGATTATTGTACTAAAAATACTCAATAACGAATAAACTATATTTGTCCCTTTTTAACAGTGATCAAATCAGCGGATTTTAGCTTTCTTCATAAGTCACTTTCTTCAACTCTGGTCTACTTTGTGTATTTAACTGCAGAGTGTGATGCAAACAGAAAATATAAACAAATGAGGCAATTTTACAATTTAATTTATTTAAAAACTTTTGTTATTTTTTCAGTTAGTTATTAAAATTGATATACATAAGTAGAAGTTTAGATCCATATATAAAAATATGTTGTGATTTATTTAAATGTAGTCTACTAAATGTCCGGACCAAGGAATTATATGTACACATATACATACATACATATATACATATTATAGATACATATATACCCTCTAATCAGCATAGAACCATATGTCTCTACGTCAATACTTTTTCTCCAGCGACAATTGCACTAGTTAAAATGTCGACAACTTTCCTTTTATGCGCGAGTAGAGATACGTTAGATACAACAGTTCTAGTATATTTCTGGTGATATTGTCAATGAACGCGTCAATAGATTGCTTTTCTTTTATATTATGCTGTGCAATAATATTAAATAAATATATGTAGACGAGGGTTACTAAGATCTACTAGTGAATCTTTGGTTCAAATATGTCCATATGGTCGTAAAAGAACTACCTTCTCAGTAGTGCTAAAGTCTACTGGTAGATTTTTAATGACAACCGTATATATATTATATATATTATATATTATATGTCAATAGGCGATTGCATTGGTTGGGGTGCACCTAGTCAGCAGCACTATTGACAATGTCACTAGAAAATCACTATAATTTTACTATTGACATCGAGCGAGGAAATATCGATATTGTAGACTAGAGCCCCTAAAATTTACTAGTGAATCTCAAAGGTGTCAATGTCTCCATGTGGTCCCAAAAGAGTTACTTAGTCAGTAGTGCTACAGTCTAGTGGTAGATTTTCAATGACAAGCTAATGTTAAATGTCAATAGATGATTACATTGGCTTCGGTACACCTGGTCAGTAGTACTAATGACAACGTCACTAGTAAAACACCACAATTTCACTATTCGCAATTTCTGCAGGGTATATACGGCTCTATGCTCCTTATATGAACAACATGAATTAATACATATATACGTACATAAAGAAAGATATGATTCAGACCACTTTCCTAATTAAGGGCATATACATACATATATACGTATGCACTGAAGATTCAAGAATTGTATAATTTTAACTTAAAAATATATTTTTAAATTTATTAGATATACATATAGATACATATATATGTATTTCCTGGGATTGCCGATAATTTCCCTTAACTGTTCCCCGGCACTTAGGTCTAGACAATTTTTTTGTTATTTATTTTAAAGACATCAAATACCGTCGTAGTACCTGTAAATGTGGACGTAAAGGCTAACTCAACATTTTTGCCAATATATTTTTGGCTATCTTCTCGAAAACTCCTTTCATTTAATACCCATATCATAAAAGTGATAAAAAGAGTGATCCGACCCTTTTTGGTGTCCACCATATTTTTGTCGACAGATTGGTCTCATCATCTCTGGCCACTGAGAGAACACCGAGAGTAATGTATTCGCGTATGTGTATTCATTTGTATAAGAAGCCAATTGATGTTCGGCACTCTGGTGCCAGTTTGTACAGCCTGGATGTACATACATACATGTGTATAAACAAATTTATGTTATACATTTAATGTAGAAATAAGAAGTTGATTTTTATTTCTGCTCGAAAAAATAAAAATCAGAAAATAACAATTATTTCTGCTGAAAAAAATAAAAATAAAAAAATTAATAGTATCTTCTGAATGTTATTATAAAATGATAAAACGCATAACAGTTACGGTCCCCATTAACAAGTATATGCGCTACTCACATATACCTTTTTTGTATTTTTTAGTTTTGATATTTAAACTTTCTTCAAAAGAATATTTCTCATTCTTTGTTTTTCTATATATATATAATACTTTCTTTAAAATAAATATCCTGAAGAAGTTAACCGAAAGCGTAAATTGTAATTCAGAAAGCGTCAATTGTAATTCAGAAAGTGTCAATTGTATGAATTTATTTTAAATTTATTATAATAATTACTGCTCTGCAAATAGGACAAGCACTATCTACTACAGTGGTGTATGTGTTTATATAATTTTTAAAAATACAAATTTTTATGTTGTGAATTTTCTTTATAATATTTATTATTTTCTGAATTTCAATTGACGGTTTTTGAATTTCTGAATTACAGTTGACGCTTTCTGAACTTAAATCGAAAAATCTAAATTGCTATTGACGCTTTCTGAATTATAATTTACGTTTTCTGAATTACAACTGGAAAAGGTGTAGAAATAAGGATCACGTAATATATATATACATACGTAATTGTCCTGGTTTGTGTATTTCGACTTCGACTAGGACATTTTGGTCCTGCTTGATGTATTCCTACTTCGACTAGGACATTTTGTTATTTGATTAAAGAAAACATGTGGTGTTCTTTATTCCATTACAAACACATCGTAGTGGAATTCGAAATATGCCAACCACGATAAAGATAATTATCATATCATATTTTATTAATTACTTAAATAAATACTTTTGTAATTACTCAAGAATGTATCCAGAAAAATCTATCTGCCTTTAATTAATATTAATTCTTGTCGATATGCGTGAATACTGAAATATTATTTTTAATTTGTGTTTTACTTTTTGGTTACACTCTTCTGCGAAAAAATTGTTTTCAATAAAAATATTTGTTTTATATGGACATTTGTGCCCTAAATTAAAATCTGTTTTCAGTTTTTGTCTATGGCGTACAGATTTTTTAATGGGCGTGGCTAATATTAACTCATGAACAAGGCAGTCACGCAAAGGCTATGTACAGACGATTGTCAGATCTGGCTATGTGCTGACAATGTACTGGCAATCAAAAATTGCCAGCACAAGGTAGATTGTAAGTTCACACGGTTGTATAAAATAAAATCTTATAATTTATTGTCATATGGTTGTAAGACAATAAATTTATCTGACAAATTCACTAGTCGAAAAATTGTCAGTTCACACGGTTGTCATATGCAAAATTGTCAGATTTGTTGCTATGCGGTGCGAGACTCAAAATAGTTGTTAAAAATTGCTAAATATCAATCGTTTGTGGTTGTATTAAATGTAAAAAGTGAAAATATGAATTATTTATGGACCATAAAGAAGTAATTGCAATGATTTTGTCTGCACTTTATTATATATTTTTTTCTTTAAAAGCAACCGTGTGCAGTGTTGCCCATAGAAATAATTGTCTTACAATGACGTCATTGTCAAATGCATAAACTTCGCACATCTGACAATAATAAAATGTCTGATAAATATCTGGCAATGTGTTCAGAAATTAGTGCCAAAAAAAAAAATTTTGATACAAAATTCATTTGTTTAATATATTCTATTTTCGGAAAGCTGAGTGTGCTGGAAATAATAAAAGCTTTAAGTACAAAAAAACTGTACAAAAATTTTGATTTTATTCATATTTAAAACAGATATCCCACTTTGGAAAACATTGTGTAATACATTTATCCGTAACACATTTGCATCTTGTGGTTCAATAGCAAGGCCATACCAAGTAAAAGATTTTTTTATGGTTCCTGGAATTAAAAAATATAGTAGGAAGAGGAATATACATATGTATCCAATGGCACCGGTAACAACTCGACCTTTTTTTAAGAGGACAGTCCTTTTTTTAACACGATGTCCTTTTAAATTTTTTTCAAAAAAGTATCCTTTTTTTAATTAATTGTCCTTTATTGTCCTTTTATTTTGATTACTAATTTTTTTTCTTTAAACAATAAAATTATAAGTTTTATTTTATCAAACCTCAATACAATAGAAATTATAATCATTAAAAACTGGAATTACCTGGCAACACTGAAAAAAAGTACATATCGCATACTAAATCATAGAGTCACAATTCCAAAAATCCTAGATGATGAGGAGTGGACAAAAATTGTTTATGCTGTACAAATGATGCAAGTTTGTAACATAATAACAGGCATAACGGTATTTTATTTATATCTTGTATATAAATTTTATTTAAGCTTTAGGTCTTTTGTTTTTAGTTTACAATTTTATTTACTTCTTATCGATATTTTGCTTCAACTTTGTGTAGCTACGCAAAGTTACAGTCCTTAAAAAAAGTATTTTCAAGCAGCTTCATCTGGAGTGTTGATTATTAGAGCCCCTTTATCCCTGTTTTTTAAGCGGATTTATCCTAAAGTTCAAAATATTACGAGCAAGCGGATTAGGATATGACTCGAGTTTTGTTTCTTTCATATTTAAATCAGGATGTAAATTTGAGTTTTTTATGTGCCATGGAGCCGATGTTATTAACCGTAAAATTTTGTTTTGACTTAATTGTTATTACATTTCTAAATGTCCTTTATTTTTTGTTGAAAAATATGGTCACCGTAACTATAAGACATATTTTTGCCAGGTTTCATTGACTTAGGTGCACTCAATAACTTTTCACAAGCAGGCTAGTGTAGCAAAATACGCCTAAGCGTGTTATTAAAACACAACAAACTAATTTTTTTACATTCGTATTCTCATATTCAAAATTAATATGTATCTATGAATCTGTAATTTTTTTTTACAAAAGAGAAATACCACTTAAGCAATTAATGGCCACTACTATCTATTTAGAAAAGGGTTAGTGATAGAGAAGACAGGTGGTGAAAGAAGAAATATAGTAATGCTTCATTTCCCTACAACTCTGCTTCTTACACGTTTTTTCATTTTTAAGGAAGTGTTGCTACGTTTCTGACGACAATGAAGATCATTTAATTCTCGAAGCTTTGCTTAGTAGTCTTTTATTGGTTATTTTACTTTGCATATGATTCTGATACAATACCAACGAAGAAGTGCGATTTGTTGTTACATTAGGATTAATATCCGCTGACGTCTCGGTGTATTTACATAAGTGGTAAGTTACAATTTCTTCATTACTTGAACTTTTCTACAATAGCTGACAATACCAGAGACGCTAATGCACATCAGAAAAATTCGTGGTGTTGTTATTTAATAACTTTGTCGGTGACCGCATTTGAACCCTGGACCTTCCGTCACCTTCATTGAAATTGCAATATTCATATATTATTTTCCTGAACTCATGGGTTTGATCTAAAATTTCCGGGGAAAGAAAATGATAAGGAATATTGAGTCTCATAGAACACAAAAATTCTTAATAAAGTTCTGGGAGCAAAACGTCATAAAGTTAAAAAATATTTGAGTTTGCGGCTTTTCAGTTATGCATCATCACATGTTATTGAGCATGTGGCAACTATCTCAGATTTACGAAAATAAAAACTTTATTTGGAAATGTCACATGCATTTATGTACCTATTCGTAGCAGGGTTGCCAACACTAAAGATCTCAAGAGTTTTGCGTATTAATGAATCAGGAAGAAGAAACATTATATGGTTATTCATTTAGTGGTGTCGAAACCACCAGTCTGTCTGTCAGCTGTTAAATATCTGTCATCTGAAGTGCCATTTATTTAGTGAAATTTTCGCATTTTACGAACATGCATGATTTAACAAGCGCAGAAGGGTAAACATATTTAAAACTTAATATAATAGAAGTGGTTAAAACATGTTCACTTTTTGAGCTTTACGTGGTGGGGTGATTGTGGGTGTCATAATCTACTTACTGTTCAAGGAATTGGCAAGATTATTCCACGGCGTTTTCAGCAGTCGAGCCTGTCTTACGACTCATTATAGCGTATTTTGCGTTTGAATTTCCACCTACTTCCATATGAAGTCCAATTCATTCAAAAATTAAGGCCGGCTGGCCATTCACAATGCGGTACATATGCTAATTTGTTGCTAGAGCAACAAGCCCTCAATGCTGACTTTTCGAACAAAATTATGTCCAGCGATGAAACTCTCAGAATTGATAGTAAAAAAGCCATTGCATTTGGAAGAAGTTAGTGCTTGGTGCACATTGTCATCTGGGGGTGTCATTGGGAGGTATTGTTTCAAAGCAGGATGATGGAGGAACCGTAATCATTGATTGAGAGTGCTATGAACGTATGAAAACCGATTGTTTATTACCTGCAATTGAAGATTATGGCGCATAGTCATAGTCAAAACAAAGTATACTTTATGAGTTTAAAACCAGTATTTTTTATGGCAATACTGGTCTTAAACTCTTAAAGTGTACTTTGTTTATGACTATGACTATGCCGCCTATATGCTTTTAACAAGACGGAAAGTTTCCGTGACACGTAAATTCATGCTTCAGCGACGGAAATTGGCCACCAAAATAATGCGATTTGAGGCCGTTAACGATGGAGCATTTGAAAATCAAAGTTGTCAGCGGGTTAATTGGTCGAAAATGTCCACAAAATTATCAACTGCTGTAACCAATCTAGAAGCGATTATTTAAATGACATTGTATATAGTACGTAATATCAAGGTCCAAGCATTATAATGAAATGTTTCATCAAGATCTTTAATGTGTATCATATTTAATTTTACTTTTGGAAACGACAAATGGATAACTCGTTACTTCAATGGAGTTATCATTGGTTGATACCGATTTAAATTTTTCTTAGTTAAGGAAATAAACGTTGATTCTATTGGGTCTCATGCATAAAAACGAGTAAAAGCGCTGAGTTGAGTCAGGTGAGCAATTGCTCGTAAGTTGAGTTCGATCAAACAGCAACAGCTTTTGCTCAATTTCGTATGCATAAAAATGAGTTCAAACCAATTGCAATTACTTGAGCAAAGGGAGATCAAACGTCTAATGGTTATTGAAGTGCAAACATTTCGTCAAGTGAAAGTGAAGTAGAAGTAGAATCAAATAATAATAATACAATACAAACTGACGACATTTCTAAATTTTTAGTAGAAAACATAAAATAAATATTTACTAGAAAAAAGTCAATTACCAAGCATTTGCGGCCCGTCCCACGATGTCACCAGAAATCGTTCGATCGACAACTTGTATTGCAAAAAACAATAAAATTAGACAATTTTTCAATATAAGTATTCGATCGAACGATTTCTGGTGACATCGTGAAACAGGCCGTAAAAATAATAAAAAACAAATAATAGAAACATGTGTAACAGAAATTAAGCAATCTTATTTTAGATTTTGCTATATGTAGTTTATTTTTGAAGATTAACAAAAAGTCAACAGCAGTCTTGAGTCGTTATGAAACTGATGAGACAAGGGAGTTGAATTTTCAAAGTCTGCAGAGGCTTGTTTTGTTAAAGCAAAACAAGGTGATTCCTACAAAAATTCAGATTTTGCAAGAAAAACTTGTGGAAAGAAACTTGCGTCATTTAAGCATCTTTTATTTCATCTGCATCTTTCGGGAATTTTATCCACTCGCTTGTTTTGGCAGATATAAGTTTCGCAACTTCTGCAATAGTTCGCGACACAGTGGATTAATGGACTCCAATATCTGTGGCTATAAAGTTTTGGAATCCAGGATCTGCACAAAATCGTAAATACAGTCGAATTTTATCAATGTTGCTGAGGGCACCACCACGTGTTTCTTCTGACTCCTAAAAAAAATAATTAGCCAAGCAGCAGATGCTACTATCATCAAACCTATGTATTTATCATTTTATTATTAATTATGTAAAAAAATTAATAATTAAGAATACAAACCTGTATAATTTTTTATCCTCACTTGTTAAATTTTTTTATGCTATTGATAACATTTTGTATTTCTCTGTGGCACAAAATTTTCAGCCATGATTCCTTTTTAGTGTACGCGAGTCAACTATAAGGCAGGCTCAACAAAATTTGAGCAAGAGCTCACAAAAAAAGCAAAAGCTTGTTTTTATGCAAACTGAGCAACACGAGATCAAACGTGAGCAGTGAGTAAAAGCAAATACATCAAATTTTATTATGCATACGACAAGCACCTTTTACTCAAAAAATCGAGTCCGAGCTCAAGCTCACGTTTTATGCATGAGACCCATTGTCTTTATATTAAGGAAATTAAACGAAGAGATCGATAAGTACGAAAGTTTCAACGAAAAAAACCTAAAATTCCCACATGTAATATAAACACAAATGTTGAAAAGGGAATACATTTATTTATATCGGGAGAATGCATTTTATGTTGACAATATATGTGTGTATTTTAAATTACTAAAGCATCCATAAACACATCTGTGTAATATCAAAGCGAGAACAAAAAAACCTTCATGTATGAAAACAATGAATTTCTATTAAAAGCGAATTTATCATAATTTGTTAATTCTTATCCATCATCCAACCAAACGCTGACAAAATGTAAAGCAATCAATCATTACTAGGAACAACGAAAGGTCATAACAAATTGCAAAATTTCTTCCACGATAAAATCGATTTGATGAGCTTTTGGAACTTGTAAATTTATTTATTTAATTTGTTGTATTTAAAGTAAATGTACCTTATAAAGTTACCCCCATATAGAAATATCCCACATTCAGTTGAAACAGTTTATGTTACAAACAATAAAACCAAGTAGAAAAAGATACAGTGCAGTAAAAAACTTGACAAGAAATAAAAATATTTTTCAGCCTTTACATAGCATAAAAATTCATGGATTTTGTTGAAACTTACCGGGTAAATTATAAATAGTAAAATAAATAAAAGTTTAAAATTTTTTAACGCACTTTCAAAACTTTGACTGTTCTAGTGCACACAACATGGTAACAAGACCTGTTAGTAATACCTGTATAGATCACATTTTTAGTAATTTCTCAGAGAGAATATATGTTGATGCAATAGAATGTAGTCTATCAGATCACAATATATTGTGTTGTAAAATTGGGAATAATAAGGCTACTAATGAGTGTATAGAAAAATTAAAATTCCATTGTGACTATTTGAAAGCGAAATATCATTTACAAAATAATTTACCGCATAATTATATAGAGTTCAATGTCTCTGATCTGACAAATAATTTGATTTCCTGTATGGACGCTGCGGTCAAACACTCAGTAGTAGTCTCTAAGTACAAAAAGTCACTTCGTTTTGATATGACGCCTTGGGTAAATACAAATCTGCAAGATCTAATTTTATTTAAACAAAGTATATTAGAAAAAAGACGTAAAAGTAAAAAGAGAAAGGGGTTTGAAGATATATTAAAGAGAATAAGTAAAATTATAAAAGTTGCAAATAAGGAATGTAGAGATAATTACTATCTTCAAAATATAAATAAAGCTGGAAATGACCCTAAAAAGTGTTGGAAATTTATCAATACTACTCTTGGTCGCCTAAAAAGTAATAAGTTTAGCCTGAACGACTCTCAAGGTGTAAAAATACAATCAGATCGAACTAAAGCCAATTGTTTTAATGAATATTTCTTAACATCTGTGGAAAATCTAAAGATTAAAATTGAGATTCGTCAAGGTGATACATTTAATTGTTTAAGAACCTTGTATCAGTTACCTTACCGTTTTCATCTTGGAAATGTTAGCGTAAGTGATATTTTGGATGTTATTGCTAATATAAAAGAAAATAAGAGCCCTGGTCATGATAATATATCACCAAAAAATTTTAAGATTTGCGCAGAAGAAATTGCGCCAATATTATCTGATATTTTCAATAAAATGTTACAAACCACTGTGTATCCTGACATACTTAAAATTCACAAAATTGTTCCGATACCAAAAGATGTTAATGCTTGCATTGTTGAAAAGTATCGTCCAATTGCGTTACTTTCAACTATCGACAAAATTTTTGAAAGGATTATTGATGAGAAATTATTACATTACATGGAAGAAAATAAGTTAATATATGACTTTCAATTTGGCTTTAGGAAAGGTTGTGGTACTGAAGATGCTGTCTTAAATGTAGTTCAGCGTATTTGTAAGGGCTTGGATGATGGTGCCAGTGGTGTTGCAGGTGTTTTCCTTGATTTTTCCAAAGCGTTTGATCTTGTTGACAATCAAATATTGCTTGATAAATTGTCGTTATATGGTGTAAAAGGAAACGAGTTGCTACTGTTAAAAAGCTATTTTTCTAATAGGAAACAATATGTTCAGGTTAATGAAGATAGTAGTTTCATTGGTGCTGTGAACTATGGTGTACCTCAGGGAAGTGGACTAGGTCCTCTGCTATTTTCAATATATATTAATGATATGAAATATCTTAATTTAACAGGGAAAATGTATATGTTTGCGGATGATGTGTGCCTATTTTATCCATTTAAGGATGAGTTAGTTTTACGAAGACACATTGAACGAGATGTGGCTTTGGTTTTTGAATTTGCGCGCTTAAATCGTCTTATTCTTAATCCAGATAAAACAAAACTAGTTAGGTTCAGACCGAACTCTTTCCGTTCAAACAAATTTATGGTGCAAATTGATGGTACAACTGTAGAAGAGATATATTCAATCAGGTATCTTGGAATCACACTACAAAGTAACCGTTCATGGAACTTGCACATAACAGATCTTAAAAAGAAGATAGCGCCAGGAATTGGTATTCGATACAAGTTCAAAAATAAACTAAGTACAAAAGCTAAATTGATGATATATCAGTCCTTTATACAGTCGCATCTAAGTTACATGGCAGTCATATATGCTTACAATAAGAATAGTGTTATGTTGAAATCTCTTCAACGTATGCAAAATAAAGCCTTGAAAATATTCTTTAATTTACCAACGTTATATCCTACAGTTCAGCTATATAGGAATGTTTGTAAATCAATTCTACCAATTAATGGGATTTATGAATAACCAGGTTTTGAAATATGTTTTTAAGTCCTTGCATAATGTCGGTCATCGAACTATATGTTTTACGCATGGTTGGTCGCATTTCATTACGAGAAATGCAAATAATTTAAATTTCCCAAGATGTAGAATAGAAAAAACCAAACAACGTTTAGATTATACGGGTAGTATGAAATTTAATAATTTACCCGAGAACTTGAAACTAATAAATAGAATCTCAATATTCAAATCTTCTTGTAAGGAATATTTGTTTAATAAAATTGAAACGCTTCTGTAAATTTAATATAATATAATGTTTAAAAATTATTTCTTAATATAATATTTAAACCTATTTTCTAATAAAATTATTTTATTTTTTATTTTTATTTTTTACATTAATTCAAATAGTGAATATGGTTTGTAATATAATTGCATGTAAATTTTGTACATATGAACTTATAAGACTGCCAACTTGCCCCAATAATGCCTTTAAGGCGCTGGGGCTGTTATTACTAAATGAATATAAATATTTTTGTTGTACAATGAATTTAAATAAAAAATAAAAATAAATAAAAAAGCAAATAAGAAAAACAAAACTTTAACTGTTTTAACAACATTTTTAATGCGAATAGTATATTTTCTCAATTAATGGCAATTATCGGTTAATCGCGATTAATCGCATATTTTTTAATCGTAATCGCGATTACAAAAATCTGCGATTACTTGCGAACCCTAATCAGCATCAAAGTACACTATCTGCACAGTCAGTTGGATCGTTTTCTTAAAAATCTTTGAGACTGAAGTAAGGAACAGGGCAAACGATTCCACCAATATATCCGGGCAATGGAGGAACTTTGGGATGCACACATAATGGCTGACTTTTGCTGGGGTATTCAGAGTAACACTTCGTTATTAAAAAAATCGAATAAAAGGAATTTTAAGAGTTTGTAGTTTATAATAATTATTTATTTATTTATTTAATTTCTTAACTATTTTAATAAATTAAAGTAATAAAATATACATTTTCTACTGTTTAATGCATTTAATCTCACCTAACTCAAATGTGTTTCCGAAAAATAGAATCAGTTTTGTAGGCAGGGTTTTGCCAAAGAAAAAAAATACATGAATGTTACTTTAAAATTCATTTTCGATGTGAAAATTTGTACATACCATGAAGAAAATGTTTAAAAAATTCAATCAATCGCAAGAAGGACATTAACTACTCCATTTTATGTATATCAAACAAAAAACTAACATTTTGTGAAAATGGGCACCCATGCGTACGAAGAGTAAGCATCACAAATTCTTCCGTCACAAAATATTTTCTTCTTTACTCCTATACCTGCAATAACTGAAACAAATTTCTTGTAAACATTGTTGTTTAGCATTTCTTTTAGAAGATTTTGCTGTAGTAAAGCATTTCTCATTTCTTAAAAGTTCTTGTAAGTGGTCTTGTACAGGGGTCTATTCTTTATGCAGCTAAAGTTTATGGAGCTCTTAAAAATATTGAAACTCGATACTCGTATATAAAAATCTATGTATCGATATTGAAATATCGGCGATATATCAAGCCACATACTACCTTCAAATGAAAGTACTGGCTAAGCTTAGTTATAACTCAGAGATTTGATACTTAAAAAGTTTTGATTTGGCAGCTAGAACTTTGTTTTATTTTAGTTTATAATGATATGATTTTCAATGTATTAAATAAGTTCCACCTTTTCATATACACACATTTCATACACAACTTGCTTAATTAGGTTGGTTTTGACTTTTGAGTAAAAGTTCAGCTGTCAAATTATTGTTGTTGTAGGCGACCAGTTACTGTAAACGTCATTCAAAAAAGCAGTTACAAATAAATACGCTATGTGTGCAAGTTCTTTTAGTGATATTGACCCATTTTGGAGTGAATCGACTCGCTCATTAGGGTTATAACTTTTTTTGGAAAAAATTTCTTCATCCCACCACGCGATGGGCAATTTAGTATTGAGAATAAAAATAATTTTTTTTATGCCATTTTGGCATTTCTAAAGCCCCTCCAAAAATATTTTTTTCTTTTTTAATTGCCATTAACACAATATATATGTTACATATATTGTTTATATAAGTATGTTATATATTCTGTTTAGCTCAGATAGAGATAAATCCATTTTTTTTATATCACAACATTTTTTGAAGTCCTTGTGAGTCTGGAAAGTTTTTGTTTCTACCCAGTGCAATTTTTTTTAATAGCTATTGAACTTTTTTTAAATTTCATTTTAAATAACGCTAGTCGCGACAAATAACAGAAAAAACCCCTGATATAATAGAAACAACAATACATAATTAAATACCCCTTTTTTGACAGGAAAAGTTTACTTTGCAAAGTCTTAATTCAGCTGGGAGAAAGACAGAAAGAGATCGTGTTCATCTCTCTGTTTTTCACACAGCTGAATTAAGACTTTGCAAAGTAAACTTTCCGTGTCTAAAAGAGGTAAAAATAATAAAATTTCGACATCTCCCTTGATTCAACTCATATTTAATAAAACTTAAGTAGATTTTTTAGTATGGGTGTTTTTTTAAGGGGTATAGAACTTCGAATTGAAATAAAACACAAGAAAATCGTTTTAATGTCTAATGTTTAATTTTCAACCACTTTTTCGAGCATATGGGGCCGTATGTTGGCAATAACGCCACGAATGTTGGCTACCAAGTCCCCTAACGTTTCTGGTTTGTTGGCGTAGACGAGCGACTTCACATATCCCCAAAGCAAATAATCCAATGGTGTCAAATCACACGATCTTGGTGGCCAATTGACAGGTCCATTCCGCGAAATTATGTGCTCATCGAATGTTTCCTTCAATAAATTGATTGTGACGTGCGCTGTGTGGCATGTAGCGCCGTCTTGTTGGAACCACAACTCATCCACATTCATGCCATCCAATTCGGGAACAAAATAGTCGGTTAGTCGGCTCCAATTGCTGTGCACGGTGGCGAATCGATTCATTCGGGTCCTCTTCAACACTTTGCTCTACAGCGGCAATTGTTTCTTCGGTGCGCACTGTTGGACGTCTCTGCGGATGCGTATTATCACATAGAGTAAACGTAGTGCGAAAACGATCCATGGTTAACCGAATTAATTGCTCTGATGGACGATTATGTCGACCATAAAATGGACGGAGCTTGCGGTAAACTTCGCGAACTGAACCATTATTTTCGAAATAAATTTGCAATATTTGCAAGCGTTGTTCTTTTGTCAACCTGTTCATGATGAAATGGCAAATCAAACTTAATATTAATCACTTGACAGCTGACAAAATGGCCGCCAGTTAAAAAAGTGATACCAACTTAAAGTTCTATACCTCAATAAAAAACACCCTTTACATTGGTGCGTACCAAAAGTAAATAATATATATGTATGTATTTGTATTTAATTACTCGACCTTATTTTTAATATGAATTTGTGTGGTTTTATAGATATTGTATCTATTCAGGCTTTCAAGGTCATTCAATTTCTTTAAAATGTAATAAAAGACGTATTTTTATTTAATTTTTAATGTATCCGACGTTTCGTTGGGATTTTCCAACATCTTCAGGGATAATTATTTTTATTGAAATCTGGTAACATTGGTAATATATAAATATTCAGCCATATTCAGAAAAACTTATTTTGGGATTACTGACTGCTTATTAGGAAAACTGAATAATATCGTATTCAAAAACAAATAATAGTCTATTTGACGTTCAATAAACTATCGATAAAATTAATAATTTTATTGTTGACTTTACCCTTGTTTAAACCAAAAATAACATACAAACATACCGCTTTGTCAATTTGACATTTATTTTATTTACATATGTACGTTTAGTTTTTTATTAAAGAAATAATTTGTGATTTTTATAAGAATTTAATTTTATTAACCAATTGTAAACGGAGTGCTAAAGTTTTATAATAATGAATTCGATTCGCAGAATAGGTAAGTACAATATAAGTAAAAAGACATACATATTATTTGAAAGAAATTTACATGTTTGCATAGAGAATATGGTACATATATCCAATATGGCTTCCCCAAGAGTCTTCTCTATTCCCGACGATCAGTTTGAATTGAAATATCGGTTCAAAAAATCAACAGTGCGAAAAATAATCGAGTTGGTTAGAGAAGATGTGTTATTGGACAACAGAGGATGTGGAACCGCAGTCGAGTATTAGTTGCCTTACGCTGTTGGGGTCGAGGGGAGGTAAGTAAATCACTTGCTTATTTAAATATTCTGGTATGTAATGAATTCCATTCAATTTAAATCTATTCGATTTTGTCATTGCATTGTTGTTGGAGAGAAAAAAGAAACAATGCCATGGCAAAATCAAATCCATTCAAATCGAATGGAATTCATAACATATCTGACTGCTTTAATATTTCCTTTTAGTATCAAGATGACTCAGGCGATCTTCATGGTCTCACACAAACAACAGTGTCTCGCATTTGTGTTCGAGTGGCACATGCTTTGGCTCGCCATAGCAGAGATTTTATTAAAATGCTAACTTCAGCAGAAGAAGAGGCAAGAATAATTAGAAAGTTTGAAGGAATTCGTATTTTTCCAGGAATTATTGGTGCTATTGATGGCACCCATATAAGAATTAAAAAAACTGGGGTTGAACTTGCCCAATACTACATTAATCGAAAAGGTTACTACTCCATAAATGTGCAGGTGAAATGCTTTTTCTAGTTCCTTTGTTAATCATTTTTCAATTTTCAATTTTTTTAAGGTAATATGCGATGCAGATTTGACAATCCGTGATATAGTAGCTAAATGGAGGGGTAGCACACATGACTGCCGAATTTTTAACGAATCCACCATTAAACAATGTTTTGAAAATGGAGAATTCAGAGGTAGGTTACTAGGCGATTCTGGTTACAAATTAACTCCCTATTTGTTCATACCACTACTGCATCCACAAAATGAGAAAGAGGTCAGGTACAACATTGCTCACATAGCAACACGAAATACAGTTGAGAGATGTTTTGGTGTGTGGAAGCAACGATTCCGGTGTTTACTACGTGGAATGACCGTAGATCTTCCCAACGTAAAGGTTTTGATTGTTGCACTTGCTGTACTGCATAACATTGCAATAAGGGAAAATGATTTATTTAGAGGTAGCAGCTCAAATATATACATATATATATATATATATATATATATATATATATATATAAAACTCTTTTCTTATTTTAAGATGAATTTGATGAAACTATTCAGAGGCCTTTGTTTGTAAATCCAGATTATCCAAGCAGTTCTGATAGCAGAGCAAAAGCCATTTTAAAATCTTTCATTTAGAATAATTTTTAATGCATTACAAAACTAATCCACAATTTTTGTAACATAAAGTTTACGTTCCTAGCAAAAACTAGCAACTAGCATAATCAATTTAAAAAAAATTAAAAATTTGTATGAAAAATTAAATAAATAACGTTTTATTTTATAATTTACATATATTTACATACATATATTTCAGTTTTACTTCTATTTTGTTTTGTTTTGTTATTTAATTGTTTGTTGTTTATTTATGTTTACATAAATTTAATTTAAAATTAAAAAATCAGTCCATGTTTGGTTAAAAATAAAGTTAAAATATTTGATTTTAAATTAAAAAAATTCAGTCGACGTTAAAGTGAAAAATAAACAAAGAAAAAATGTTTGGCAAAAATTACAGTAAGGGATGTGTTTTGATGTAGTTTATATTTCAATATTATCTGTAAAAGAATTTTTTGGTATTTTGTCGTAATGAATTAAAATAAAATTTTAGTGTTGAAAGTCAAAAGAAAAATATAATAGGTTTGTTCATTTACTAAAAGTTGTTACGGATTTGTGACAATTTTTACTGGAAAGTGTTCAAGAATGATAAACTACAAGATTACGCCAATCGGAGAGTTTACCATTAGACGTGGTAATAAATACCCAATGTAGCAGCTTTGCATTTCATACATAATTACATATACATACCTATGAATGTGCGTATGTAATATGTACATATGTATATCCATACAAACATAACATCTACATACATAGGTATAGCGGTCAGTTAATTATTGAACATTTTTTTTACATTTTTCATGGAAAAAAGTTGTTATAAATACTTTTGGTTACCTGGTAACAACACACACAAACTGAACTGCTTAAAAGTTCACGGGTCTTAATTTCTATGTCGGTTAAAAATCAATTATCTAATTACCGCCAATATCAAAAAATGGTAAATACTTACAACAAAAACAATATTGTTTTGCCTTATTGTTCGTAAGTAGCTGGAAAAGTAAAAAATGTGGGATTATTATGTGACCACTTCTCTTCACCGAACTTAGCAAAACCACTGCTTGTATAGTGGTTGGCAATCCTACAGTCAATATAACTTTAAAGAGTTGTATAAAAAAATATAGTCCAACTTATCAGCCAATAGAAACGCAGTGTGCGTGACGTCACGCGAATTACGATACTACTATAAAGCTTCAATAAAAAAACACAACTTATTTCTTGCACCACTGAATAACTACTGACTTTATTTAATTAATTCTTTTATAATGATAACTTATTGCCTAAATACAAAAATGCTTAATATTAACAATTAATTTTTATTTAATAAATGATAACTTATTGCCTAAATACAAAAAAATGCTTAATATTATATTTCCACAGAAGTGTTTAATAGTCTGATTTTATATTTTTAATAAAAATGTAGTTTAAATTATGTCAATTGGATTTCCTCTTAATTTTATTAACTTCTTATTTGCTTGTTTGCTTAATTTAAATTTCCAGATAATTCTATATTCTTAATAGCTGATACAGCTATTCTGCCTTGGTGGTTTGATGGATGGTTGTGTTGTTGTCGTTGTGGTTGCGGTGGTTTCCGTAACTCCTCCCCCCTTAGAGTATAGTGTCGGCCACAAGGAAAACGTAGGAGCTGGAACGTCAAAAGAGTAATTTGGGATGTATCTGATGTTGGATTTTTTTATGATGTAATGATAATAGTGGTCAATATAATGCTCAATAAACAGATTGTTAAGAGTATACTATTGCTTTTCCTTGATGTTAACTTAGCTTAGCTTGTCAGTTATTGTTTTTGCCTTGATTTCGGAATAGGTTGTAAATGGTAGTGAAGATTCATCTCTGTATATCATCGGCATATCTCTGTAGTTTTCACCGTTGATGTTGACTGTACAGTTTTTGTATTAGAGAAGTGTTGTACCATCAACTTCGTATGGATCGTTGCTGCAACTTGTTGTGACAACAGTTTTGTTTGCGTTGATGAAAAGAATGTAGTTCGGTTCAGGTTGTATAATCAGGTTTATGTTGCCAACATCTTCTAGGTCACACAAAGGATCTGTGTTGTTCATTATTCTTGCGATGCAGGTGGAATTAGTTGTGATTTCGGTATGAATTGATTTCTTACAGTAGTAGGAGTCTTCTATTCTTGGGCAAGGTTCGACGAAAAATTGAATGTGGTTTTTGTTATATGTTATATATGGTTTTATTTTAATTTTCTTTGTGTTATTTATGGGAAGTGGAATAATGTGGAATAGTTCATAATTTTCTTTTGATATGTTGGGTATTTGTATATTGAATATAATATTTGAATTGTTGTAGTATGCTTGTAGTCCAAGTAGTTCATATATTTGCTCTTTAGAGCTGATCTCTACTGACTGATTTTCCATATATTTATGAATTTCCTCTAGTTCTGCGGTGCTTAGTATGAACTTAGATATCACATTTAATTTTGCTAGAATAACTGCTTCAGCAATGTTAGCTAAGTGGTTATTTAAAAGATCTATGTTATAATTGATTTGACTAATGTATTGAAGTTCAAAAAGTTAGTCATCTTCTTTTAATATTTTATTGGCCAGTTTGTTAATATAGTTCTCTATTCTGTCTTGTTCTCTGTTTATCTGTTCAGTGACGCTTTGTAGTCTATTTTGCATAATCGAGTTCAATTGGTTCTGATTTGTCAGTACTGTCTCGTTGTATTCGTTCTAATGTCTTGTATTTGTTTGTTAATAGAAAGTGCGTCATTGCTGTCCATGTTGCCTGTGATAAACTTGATGGCGGTGCCGAGTCCATTTAATAATCCGCGTTTATGCCGTTTATATGGCATAAGTGTTTGTATTTTACTTTCTAGTTCCTGAAGTTTTAACCGAGTTACTTTTGTGTAGCTTGTAAATTTGTGGGTTTGCTCAAATGTCGAGATAGTATTTTTTATATTGTTAACGTTGTTTGCGTATTCTTCGAGGTTAATAATGTGTATAAGATTATTGTAGTTTGTAATTATCCTTGTAGGGCCTAGTCGGAATCTAACTATTATATATTATTAACTATAACTGTTGTTTATTTATTTTTTGTATTCCACCGTTTGAGAAAATATTATTGGTATTCTGCAGATAGAGGGGTATACTAGTTAGATATTTTTGGTATTTTGTGTATTTTTTTAATTTTGATTTGTGAAAATTTTTGTTTCTATCTGTAACTATCGTTACTTTGTTATTACTTTTGACTTTGTGTTTTGTGAATCTAGGTGTAATTTTATTACGTTTCGCTTCTTTTCTAAATATTGTTTGATTTTCCAGGTTTTTGGGTTCTGTACGGTTTTTGTTGAGTTTATCTATTCGGAAATTTGTTTCTTTTTGCATTTTTTCCTTAATGCGTGGGTACAAGGTGTTTTGAAATTCGTTAAGTTTTGTTAGGTATTCGTGTTCGTTATTGAATGTGACTGTGTTATTAAATTTGAAGGTTCTACCGAAAAATAATTCGAAAGGGGTTAATTTAGTAGCAGAATGTATTGAATTATTGTAAGTTATTAGGGTTTCTGTCAGTATATCCTCATGGTCTTCACTAAGGTGGTTTTCTTTCCTGGTAGTTGTTATGATTCTGTATATTTCAGTTAAAGTGGAGTGTAGTCTTTCAACAGGAGCGTTGCTCGTACTCTGTTGAAATGAGGTAATGTGTAGGTTAATTTGGAACTGTCTACAAAAGTCTTTAAAAATATTAGCTGTCAACTAGGAGCCCTGGTCAGCAACTATTTTTCTTGGGATACCGTATAGATTAATAAAATGTTTGAGAGATTTTAGTATACAAACAGTATTTCTAGATGACAGTGTGTATGCTGCCGCAAATTTTGAGAATTTGTCAATTACTGTTAAAATTTGTTTGTTATTTATGCTGTAAATGTCTATGTGTAAGATATCTAGTGGTTTCAAGGGGGTTTCTGGTTTTTCGAATATTGGCTTTGGGGGGTTCCTGTCATATTTAAGGGCTTGGCATTTGTCGCAGTTGTTTATTGTTTGTGTTATTTTATTTTTCATGTACGGGAAATAGAATTCTCTTTTGAGGTGAAGTAGTGTTTCGTTAATACCGCGGTGATTGTTATTTTGATGGTAGGTTTCAATTAGTTTTTCCTGTTTATCTGTGTCTGTTACATCTTCTAAAATTTCTGTGCATCGTATTAAACGGAACATTTTGCTATTCGAAAAGAAATTTGAATAAACAGATTGGATTATGCGAAAAGTGTCTTCGTCAGCGAATATAGCGGACAATTTATTTGGATTAAGAAATTTTTTGAAAATATCTGTTATTATTTCTTCTGTATATAAGGGTTTCCGAAATATACGACGTTGTTTATTTTTAAATGGCATTATTACCAACATTTCTGGAGTATTTGATGATTTTTCGAAAACAAGTTGCAAATTAAATTCGTTTAAGGGTTTTTCTGAAATGTGTATACCGTCATTCAAGTTTTCATCTGCTGAATGTACGGTGCTACCAGAATTACCTTGGATTGAAGCTGTATCATTTAGGTTTACATCTATTAGCTTGGGTGTATCTATCCTTATTCTGCTCAAAGCGTCAGCATTTGTATTTAATTTCCCTTTCTTATAAATTATCTCGTAATCAAATTCTTCGAGTTTAAGGCGCCATCTGATTAATTTTGAATTTGGCTCTTTTAAACTCATTATCCACGTAAGAGGTCTGTGGTCAGTTATAATAAAGAATTTTCGTCCAAACAGGTAAGGACGAAAGTATTTAGTAGCCCATACTATTGCTAATAACTCCTTTTCTATTGTTGAGTAATTGCATTCGGAGTCTGATAATGTTCTACTGGCATAGCAAATGGGCTTATCATTTCCAATACGTCCCTGTGAAAGTATTGCCCCTAGTGCAAAGTTACTTGCATCTGCAGTTAAAATAAAAGTCTTCGAGAAGTCAGGGTATTGCAAAATAGGGTCGTTGGTTAAAATTGATTTACAGGTTTCAAATGCGTTTATATATTTGTCACTAAAATCTATTTGCCTTTCTTTAGGCATTCTGTAAGAGGTTTGGTTAGTTTAGAAAAGTCTTTAATAAATTTTCGATAATACCCTACTAGGCCAATAAAGCATTTAATTTCTTTTTGGGTTTGAGGTATTGGAAAATTTTGTATTACCTTGATCTTTGCGGGATTAGGCTTTATGCCATCTGTAGAAATGATATGACCGAGAAAATTTGTCTCTTTGTGGAGGAATTCCGACTTATCGGGTTGAATTTTAAAGTTGGCCTGTCGAAGTTTATCGAAGACCATTTGAATCCTTTGTATATGTTCCTGCAGGGATGTAGAAAAGATAATTATGTCGTCTAGGTAAACTAGGCATATTTTACCTATAAGTTCGCCTAGAACATTATCCATGACCCTTTGAAAGGTCGATGGTGCATTTTTAAGGCCGAAGGGTATTCTTACGTATTCGTAATGTCCACCTTCTACCGTAAATGCGGTTTTTGGAATATCTTTTTCCTGCATTTCGATTTGGTGAAAGCCGCTTGCTAAATCCAGTGTAGTGAAATACATACATTTCCCTAATTTATCCAGGATTTCGCTTTTGTTAGGCAGGGGATACCTATCAGATATTGTTTTCTCGTTTAATTTCCTATAGTCTATTACTAGACGCCATTTTTGTTTGCCAGTAGCATCTAGTTTTTTGGGTACAATCCAAACTGGAGCACTCCACGGAGAGTAGCTTGGGCGAATTATTCCCTGATCTAACATATCTGTTATTTGGCGTTGGACTTCAGCTTTGTGTACATGTGGGTATCTATATGATTTAGTATGTATGGGGATGTCGTCCGTTGTTCTTATTTTGTGTTTTATTTTGTTAGTGAACGTTAATTTTGTGTTTTCTTTAAAAAATATGTCCTTGTAATTACAACAAAGTCTAATTAGTTGTAATTTTTCTTCGTCATTTAAGTGTTCGGTTCTAAGTACTTCTGAAATATCGACATCTTCACAATTTGCTATTTGGTTTGTCTCAAAATTAAAGATTTCTACATAATCTTGAGTGTTATATGCAGTGACTTTTAATGGCTGTTCTATGAATAAAGTTTGGTTTTCGTCTGAAATGTTAATAACTTCAAGAAGACTTTTCCAATTCTCTGCGAAGTATATACCTTCTGGTATATAAAGAGAATCAGTAATATGAGTTCTTTTTACATAGATATCTCCACTCTGTACATCTACAGGGATATTTTTTATAACCTTAGAATTATTAGGTATAACATGTTTTCCCGAAGAAAAATTAGGCTTAAACTCTATAGGAATCACTGCATTCTTTGTCACGACCTTATTATTCTCTAAATCTATCTTGGCTTCTAAATGTGACAAGATGTCGAGACCGATGAGTGCATCGAAATAATTGTGAAAGTTAAATAAAAGAAATCTTAATTCCCCTGGTTGATTAAATTCCACAAAAGTTTGAAGTTTTACTTCTTTGTCTAGTTCGTATTTATTTAGAATTGTTGTTATTATAATAGGCTTACACGGCGTTTGGTCTAATGGGTTTATATATTTAGGGTTTATAAACTATGAGGAGGCTCCGGTGTCAATTAGAAATTTGAGGAGTTTTCCAAATGGGGACGAAATGTTAATGTATCCTAACTCAAATCCATGTTTATTAATGTCTAGGTATCCTGTTGTTGGTTCGAGACAAGGTTGATAAAATTTGGGCTGTCCTCAATATTTAAGCGATCCCGTTCTAATTCGAGGTACCGATCCAAATTCTAGTGACCTGAGGTTGGTGGAAATGGCTCCATAGTATTATCATTTTGGAAGTTGAATAATTCTCCTCTTTTATATTGGTTTCCGGCTGTTATCATTGTTTGGTCTGTTTTGACCTCTGGGTTATGGTGGGTATTTGGGGTTTTATATATCCAGAACTTACATCCATAGGTTCAAGCTTATTATAGGTCCTAAATGTATTTCCTCTAAATGCATTTTGACTATAGTTCTGATTTGAAAAGTTATTGTTAGCTCTATGCTGTAAGGGATGGGGGTTATAACTAACTAATTTTTTGATTGTTGGGGCCGTGTATATTGTTTGTTGTAAGCTATCTGGTTCTGGGGTGGAAAAGGTGTGAATCTATCATTGTACTTGTTTCCACTATAAGAAGGATAGTTATTAGATCTGGGTTGCCAATTGGGTTCAATTCTACCTTGGTTTGCTTTCATATAAAATATATTTTGTTCCTTAATGCACAAGGAGAATGCTTCTGCTAAAGAGTCTGGTTTCGATGCTCTTATAGTAGAGCCTAGAGGTTCTCTTAAACCAATTAGGAAACTGTTCAGACACATTTCAGAGTAGAGGTCCCTTTTTGATTTGACTACCCTTTCGTCGCGTTCGTGTATTTGAATATTATTGAAAAGGGATGCTTGAATTTCTATTATCTCGCTGTAAAATTTTTCTACATTATTAAATTTCTGTCGAATACTGTGAAGATCCCTAATTAAAGACGTTTCTGTCCTTTTGTCTGAATAGTGTAAAATGAGGTTTTGTTTGATGTCATCCCAATTAAGGGAAGTCCCGTACATATTAAGGGCTTCATTGGCTTGTCCAACAATTTTGTTGCGGATAGCACGCAACAGGATCTGACCTTGTGGTGTCGCATCGTAAGCTCTAATGTGAAGTAAAATTTCTTCAACATTATTAATAAATTCGTTTAGTAACCGCGGATTGCCTTCATATGTTGGCAGATCCTTGATTGCATCATGGATGCGAAGTGATTCAAATGACGGAAAATTTGGAATGGTGATCAATGAAGGTTGTTCATTTGGTGGGTTAGACATATTGGTTTAGAGTGATATACCCGTTAATGTGGAATTTTCAGGTATTGAATTTAAGCTTTTGCTTTTAAATAATCCACTTAAAGCGCTTGGATACGGTTTAAATGAGATATTTCTAGTTGATTTTTGTTTGCTCATTTACAAGCACCACACGGTAAACTATTGTTTAATTTATTTCTTATTTTTGTTTTTATGTATGTATTGAAAATCAATCACTTGAGTCGGGTTTTATACAATTTGGTTAAAGCAGGCAATAATTAAAATATAACACCATAGATAGATTCAACTTTTCCTCTCTTTTGTATTTTTTATTTAAATTAATTAATATGTGTATATGTATATGTAAGGTAACAGTTCTTATTGTTTCTCTTTTATATGTATTTTTATAATATTTTCTAATTCCGCCTACAATGTTTTATGTCTATTGTTGGCTAGATTGATCGGGATGTGTCGCTGTATAGATATTCCCTCTATACTCCTGTCAAATGCCATCAAGGTCTTTAACAAAGATGGACTTCCAACTTCAATTTAGTCGCATAAAACTTATTTAAAATTTTTATATAATATATATATATATAAGTATAACTATTTGTATTTAAAATTTTCATAAGCTTTTCCACTATTCCTTTATTATTTTGTTATCTTTTTCTTATTTATTATTTACTCTTTTAACCTGGAGAGTTTGGCTTTTTGCTACAGAATCGCAGATTTGAGTTTTATTTATAACTGGAGGGTCCTTCGATAGGAATCGCAGTTTATGTTTAGTATGTTAAGGCTGTACAAGCCTATTATTTATTCATATAATTTTTGTGTTTATTTTGGCTGTGCATACATATGTGCAAGCGTTACTTATTATTTATTTATATTAAACACACATTACAATTTTCGCCTACCAAATCAAGATTATTGTGAAGAGCATTTTTGGTCCCTGGTGATGAGGAGTTAAAACTTGCCGATTTAACTACTGACTTTATTTAATTAATTCTTTTATAATGATAACTTATTGCCTAAATACAAAAATGCTTAATATTAACAATTGAGTTTTATTTAATAAATGATAACTTATTGCCTAAATACAAAAAATGCTTAATATTATATTTCCACAGAAGTGTTTAATAGTCTGATTTTATATTTTTAATAAAAATGTAGTTTAAATTATGTCAATTGGATTTCCTCTTAATTTTATTAACTTCTTATTTGCTTGTTTGCTTTATTTAAATTTCCAGATAATTCTATATTCTTAATAGCTGATACAGCTATTCTGCCTTGGTGGTTTGATGGGTGGTTGTGTTGTTGTCGTTGTGGTTGCGGTGGTTTCCGTAACTCGCGTCTACGCGTAATTTTGTAGTTTATCATTCTTGAAAGTGTTCATTAACTCAAAAAGTTTGCAAGGAGCGTCAAAAGAGAGAAAAAAATTGAGAGACAAAAAAGTTTCTGTAAATTATTACAAGTAAAATTTTTACTTGCAAGAACTATCCAACCTGTTGTGTGTTCTGCTGTCAAATAAATTAAATTAAAAAATATTTCAAAAAAGAAAACTGAAAAATGTTAATTTCTTTGTTAAAAAAAATGTATACGTATGTATGTATGAAAAAAGAAAGTATATTTACTTAATTTATTGTTTTACATTCATAAATTGATCAGAGATCAATTCTCATATATGATCAGAGATGGAAAGTGGAATTTTTTTTATTTGTTAAAGAATAAAATAAGAAAACTATAAAAAATTAATAAAAAATAGATAAAAATACATGAAACTGTATTAAGAATTTCATATTAAATGTCAATTTCTAAAAAAATTGCAACTTAAAATATTATCAAACAAAATGCATCAGAAAAAGTACAATTGTATCACGATTTCCAACTATGGTTCTGATATGAATAAAATGGTCTTGCAAGTTTTTACAAGTAGAGCGTTCATTTACTTCTTCATATTTATGAGAGCAATTTTGTAAATTTCTGCCTTACTCTCTCGTAGCTAGTTTCTGCTGGGAAAGTAATTGAACAGACCTAATATTTTTCCTATGGCAAAACATTTTTTTGACAAATTGTATGCATGTAGGTATGTACATAAATGCTTACCAAAAGACTTTCTCTTATAGAAATTTATTCGAGTTTGTATTAACTCAAATTCCAAATCTAAATTTCTCATTCTTTTTTTTCTGTTTCAATCTGCATATTGTGCAGTTCTTTTCTGCACTCCATGTCAAAACTAGCAATTTTGAGAATGCTATCGTCAGCTATAGTTGATTTTTCGATTGCAGTTTTCTAAGAATATGTGAAGAGGTGTTTTATTTATATAATAACACATAAAATATTTTTTTTTTTTAACTAAACAAACCTTTTTCTTGAATGGGGTAAGTTTTTGTTCAGCTACAGCCACTTTAGTCCCAGTCCCAGGAAGCTTCTGACTAGAATCCGTCACTTCACTTTCAAAATCAGCCAAGTTGCATGTTTGCTAAATAAAATACATAAAAAACTTTAATAAAAATAAAAAAGGGGTTTTCATACAAACCTTTATCTTGAGTGGAGTTTTGTTTTGGTCAGTGGTTTTCATTGGCCCCGTTTGGTTTGACAGCTCATTTCCAGAATCAGCCGGCGGAATCTCTACGGTTACATCACTTTTGGAGGTGGTTGCACTTTCCTTGAAATTAATAAAAGGTTCTTAGGGTTTTAAATGCTTTAACAAGATGACATGTATGTATGTACATATGTATGTGATTACCTTTGAAAAAATGTTGTCCGAGTCATACACATTGGTGTCAACGACGAACTCGTTTGGGAGCCACACATCAATATCGCTGCCTAAAATGGGTATATCAGACGGTGCTTCGCCTCCACCAGTCTCCTTTAATTTCGCACGGTGCTCTGACATTACCTTTTTGGCCTGAATTTTAATTGTTGACCATTGAGATTTTAATTGAGGCACTGTACGTTTTTCACAAGAGCATAAACTGTTAAAACTTATAACAATAAGAAGTATAAATTTCTGGAAACAATTATTTAAGTATACATATGCATGTAGATAACTTATGCCCATTTTTTCAGTTGGTAATCAAACCGTAATTATTTTTAAGTTCTAATTAAATACGAAATTGTGTTTTTGAGTGCTTATTTAAATAATAATTAAATGCCCAACCTTGCGAAATTAAACACTACTTAAGTTTTATGATTGTACCATATGTTTTTATGCGTGTGTGTGTTTACTGAAAACATGCACATGAGCATCATGCGGTCGTATTAAAAAGAATTTCGTTTAAATTTCATAAATATATAACATATACAGTACAAAGTTTCATATCATGGAATAAAGTAATATAAAAAGGTATTATGATGTTCTTTTGGTCTCATAAAATGTGTTTTTATGCAATTCAATTTTCTACATGTTGATAACCTAACTTTTTTGCTTACGTTAAACAGCTGCTGTTTGAAAAGCCTTCAATAATACTGGGAAATTTTGCAGTGCTACCGTACTTTCAACGTAATTTAATAAGAACTTTAAATAACCACTGAAAAAATGAAATCGTATTTAATTACAACTTAATTTTAAATAAAAATTAGCTAATTACGTACTTAATTTTTAAGTTAAAAACTAGGGGGTTACTCATTTTGAAGGTCTAACCAAGCTTGTTTCTTCATTTTGTTAGTATTAGTGTCAGTATTTTTATTTTCGATGCACTTTTTACGTTTTTGAACCAGTTCCTTCAATAACTCCTGCAAGCAAATGATAATTCATAATTAAAGTACATAATTAATTTAATATGCTATCATACCTTGTCCACTTCGCTCCAATTTTCACTTCGCTGCCTTTTCAAAAGATTTTTCTTCGTATCCTTAAAAAAATAGATGATTTCTATCTTAAAAAATCAGTTACAGTTTGTAATGAAGCTTTGGATGCTTACCAGAATGAATATTGCATTTCTCATACCTATAGCGTGAAAATTTATTATTTCATACATACCTGATACTCCACGCTGAAGTCTTGCGGTGCTACAATTTTTACCTCCTCATTCATTCTAATTTATTTTATTTAATATTATAAAAAAGCAAATGAAAATTTGTATTTGTGTCACAATATGCAAATAAAGCTAGTGATGTACATACAGAAGTAAACAAAACGTTCACAAACCAGGTACTATATAGATACCCGTGTACATTATCTATTTTAAATTAAGAAAATGCAATAACACACACACATTTTATTATATTTTTTTGTCTTGCAATATTATTTAAACTACAAGTTAAATTTTATTAAAAAAATGAAACGTTTTTATACCAAAAATTCATAATACTAGTTCTTTTCACTTGATTACCAAATCATTTACATTCAATTTCTTAACATCTTTGAAAGTAAGATGACAGCCGAAAATAAACAGTGCTGCCAAACAATTACGTGAAACTGCTAATAATCGCTTAGTACTTATTCAGCAGTTATTGAGCGCTTTTGAATACAAATTATTAAAACTGGCTTATTAGACAATAAACCTTCACTAGCTATGTCGTTGTTAAAACCCGTAATAAAATATTTTTTTGAATATGGCTGTAAATATATTGTATTATAAATATATTATATATTACCAATGTTACCAGATTTCAAAAAAATTATTATCCCTGAAGATGTTGGAAAATCCCAACGAAACGTCGGATACATTAAAAATGAAATAAAAATACGTCTTTTATTACATTTTAAAGAAATTGAATGACCTTGAAAGCCTGAACAGATACAATATCTATAAAACCACACAAATTCATAGTAAAAAATATAGTTAGTCCGAAAAGTTCAAAATAAAATTGAATAAATCTTATACCTGCAAATTATCACTGTTTCATATAATATCCGCCAAACAACTCATCTATAACAACATCTATCATTTGACATTAAAATATAGTTTATTAAAAAATAAAACGCGAAATAGAATCATAATATCGCGATTTGGTAATATTGTTATATTCATGACGTTATTACAAAATACTTAAAATTTTGTTATTAAATGGTAATTTTGTATACTTAGGAGAAACATTTTAATTCAAAACTTCATCGCGTTGGGTGCGGAAACTTTTTTACCGATCGTGAAAAAGTGATACATCATTTCTTAATATATTCTATACGGCTATGTCATGAATAATTTGATATTCGCAAAAATTTCAAAAAGTTATAACACATATTATAATCATATTACAAACGCAGTGAAGCAAACGAAAGTGATGGTGGATCTCAAACGGATAGGTATATATACCTATTAGCTATGATGAATATCTTATAAGGAATTAAAAAACTATTGCCAATATCGCGCTTTTCCACTTTTTAGGTTAAAAGGTTGAACATGTCCAAGTATCAATTGATAACTTAACGCGATTAGATTGTGGTGACGAACCCAAGAAGAGAGCTCGAAAGAGAATTAGACAGCAAAAAAAATGGAAACTCCACTTGTTATAAGAGAAACATTAATTTGATCAAGAATACATAAACAGTATAGGTTCGTTTATACCTGCAAGACAATTTAAATCTTCCAACGATTGTGTGCATTCCTGCAGTTTTAGTTACAGCAAAAAAATTTCTGACTCGGAACGGCTACTCATTTCTAGAAGTTATTACAAACTGTGTTAGTTGGAATGAAAACGTTTGTTTATTCTCAACACAACTACTCGTTGTCTACACTTAGACCAAATAAAAACTTAAATATGTGTTTATATTGTTGTTTGACCAATGTGTTGTTTAAGTATTCGTGGGAATTTCCCTAGGCTAATCTTTTTGTTTTAGATTTTTAATAAAACAATTTTCTTTGTGATATATAGTTGTTTTTTACATCTTTATTTGCTCGACGTTTCGTTGGCTTTTTTCCAACTTCTTCAGGAGCTTTCTTTATTTGAATCTGACAAATAAATTGTACATTAATATTTTATTACAATAAATAAATAAATAATTTAAAAATTTTTTTTCATACTACGTGAATCTCAGTAACGAAAAATTACAAGTTTGCAAAAACTTTTATTTTGGTAATCTCGGTATATTTCAGAAACCGGTATACATATAATGTTCACAATGGAAAAGATAGTGCAATACACCAAAAAGCAGATGCTAGGGGCAAAACTAGTAGCCGCAAGCATGGTTAAAGATCATATTAACTGATTTCCCTTTATTGAATATCACTACTGTAGAAGTTCAACTAACCGAGAATACTTAGAATCTGCTATGACTTGGAGAAAAATGTCTGAATATTAATTACATTGAAAAATGTAACGAAACAGAAGTGGAACCTGTTAGATATTCTTTGTATAGATTCATTTTCAATACAGAGTTCCATTTATCCTTTCATATGATGAAATCTGATAGAAGTTATCTTTGCGAAGAATATGATATTGTAAGAAAATAAAATAAAGCTTCAAAGGTTAAACTAAATATGAGGAACATATGATTAAGAAGAAGGCTATGGGTGCAGAAAGAGAAAATAGTGAAATTTCTGTTCTGTGCTTTGACTTACAGAATGTCATAGTATTAACATGAGCTTGTTTTCTTACAAAAGGAAATCAGCAGTTTATAGCTTAACTAATAACCTCTCTACAACAAAAATCGAATATTGTGTAATATTGACAGTGCGCTTCAGGCCGAAGAGGTAGTAACCAGCGAATTCAAAAATATATTAGATAAAGTTGCTGTAGAAAATCACGTTACAAAACTGATTACTTTGAGCAATTCTTGTATGCCACAGAAACGAAATTCTAATATATGAATTCAGCTAGTTTACACTTTCTTTGGGATAATTCCAATGTATCTAAAATTACTATGAAATATTCCAGTAATTTCAGATACATTGAAAAGGCTACGTCATCATCTGAGATCATCTGCTGGACTAATAAGGCTATTGAAAGTGATAAATACCAAACAACCTTTTAGTGTTATTGAAATGCTTCAAAGTGATGTTAAAGATTATGCTGCTTAAGTTTACAGAAAATTTGGTTCAAATAGGTTTTCTAACCTCCTTCGCAGATTCAGTTTTGAAAGTGTGAAATTTGAGAGCAAGGAATAAACCCACTAGAAGCCAGAAACAACGAAGCCAAACAAAAAAGTACCAACCATTTCGAACAATAAAAAGACGAATATTAGGTCTATGTTAAAATTTAAGCCTGTTCTTGCTCGGCAAATTTATAAAGCGATAATTCAAATTTAATGAAAAATAATAAAATATATAAAGTTATAAAAATGGAGTCTCCCCGCAAAAAAATTCAAAAAAGGTAATCGAGTTTGGAATTAAGCATTTTTGGTGGAAGCTGTTTCTTAATGAATTACCAACTTAACGATTTTAACAAGGCGTGAGACTAAAATAATCGATTCTTGAGAAGTAGTTATGTTGTTTATTTTAGGAACCAATTATTTCTTTCGTTGTGGGAAATATATTTTATTCTTGATGGAACTACTTTTTTAGTCGAAAAAATTATTTGTTTTTAAATATGACGTTGTTTGAGTTTGATTAAATAAATAATAATTTTTGAAGAAAAATATAAATAAATTAAAAAAAAATACTGTTTTACTACGAAGTACATCATTTTGTAAAATTTCTTTTGCAAAATCAATTGAAGTGGGCTATATTTTATTCGTATCTGTGTCTGTATTATTACTTATTGAAAGTTACATGTTTTTATTGATGAACTTTTATTAAAACCGAAAATGAAAAAATTTATTTGGAACTACTTATATTTAAATAATAATTTTCCAAAATGTAAGTACTTATTTTTTGGTTTAAAATAAATAAGTACCCAGCTAAAAAAATTATATATTGTCCATATATTTTTAATATATGAATGTATATAACTATATATGAATACGTATGAATTCATGTATGGAAATGAATGGGATTATACATGCGAAAAGTATGATATATGAATTGATATATGGACTAATATATGAAATGTATTATAATATATGAGCTCATATATGCGGATCCATATATAGAAATAAGATGTAATATATGGCGCCATATAAAAATGTATGCATACATGATATCTTACATAAGATCGCATTTGCAATCAAAAAAGGTTAAATTTTTTCAATTCCATCTTTTTCTCTCTTTTTTATCACTGGTGAATTGGGAGTCTATGCAAAGTTTATATGCGTAGAGCCTCAAGGTTTAAAAAATAAAAACTCGTGTAATAAAAATAATCATTCTTATAGGATTTTATATATTGTGTGCCTATTTAATAAATCAAATAATCAAAAAGACAATTCAGTCATTAAATTATTATTAATTTTATAAAAAGTAACGGAATCCTCAGATATATTAAGAAACAAAGTTCATATAAATGGATTATTTTTTCTTTTATAATTGCACTAGTTTTTAATCTGATTTTTTAAATTATATGTTGTCTACGAATGTGTGTTTTGTGTTTTTTAATAATCGACTCATATTTTCTCTTAAAATGTCGAATGAAATGTCTTTTAGTTTGTTTTGAATTATTTTTTTTTTTCGAACAAATGATTCATTAAACACAACCTTTCTCCACGAAATCTTACAAAAAATAACTTTAATAATTTAATTTATTGCACAGCAGTGCGTTTTTTTAATTAATATGAACTTTGCATACTATATAGGGAATACACATTCATGTATGAAAATATATGAATATATATGATCATATTTGTCCATATACCCTCATTTTTCGGATCCGAACCATATATGGGATATCATATATGTTCCATACATATTTTTTTAGCTGGGTAGATAATTTAAAAATCTATAAAATTTATTTAAAATAACCACATATTTTGGCAACATTTTCACGTCATCTTTTAAAAACCCAAAGAATATGTTCATATATACTTCTGCTTCCTATTTTTAATACTTTACGTAATGTGATTTTTAAGCGAGTACTTCAATTTGGCAATCTAAAAAGTAATTCATTATATGACAAGTAGTTCAGATGGTAATGTATAATTTTGTACTGGGCATTTTTAGTGGAAGCAGTTTCTTAATGGATTACCAACTTAATGATTTTAACAAGGCATGAGACTAAAAAAATTGATTCTTTAAAAGTACTTATGTTGTTTATTGGGAAATACTCGTAATTTTATTTTTCTTGATTTAATTACTTTTTTACTTTTTTTTAAATATGCCGTTGTTTGAGTGAATGGAAGATCTTGATTGAAAACTCAGTTTGATTAAATAAATAATAACTTAAAACAAAATATAAATAAATTTAAAAAAACTCTTGTTTCACTACGAAATACAAATTTTTTTGTAACGTCAATTGAAGTGGGTTATATTTTGCTCATATCCGTGCCTGTATTGTTACTTATAAATATCATATTTAGAAAAATTTCAATTGTTTTAGTTTAAAATTTTTAAACGCACTAATAATCCCAAATTAATATTTTACTTATTAAGTAAAATATTTTTTTATTAAAAATACATTGAAATTGATTATTGAGGGGTTTAGCTGGATCCTATGCGCATTTCACTGTTGCTAATGCAGATCATCAGGGAACCTTTACCCAAAGCTTCTTAGAACAACTAGAGTTATTATATTATAAACTTTTATTTAAACAAAGGAGAAGCTCAATAACAAATAACAAAGTTGAAACAAGAACTCAATCAATCAACATGTTTTTTATTTTCTTACTTTACTATTGCTACATTGGCTGACTTTTTTTCAGCTTCAAATTGTAGCCGTAAGAGTATGTAAAAGAAAATAAATGTAAATAACAACAACAGCTATTTAAGAATAGAGTGTTGCCACACAAGTATTTTTTTGACGTTTAGTGCGTTTAAAAATTTTAAACTTAAATTGTAACAATTCCCATAAACAACACTAATTATTAACTTGACTGCACCCGGTCAAAAAAATACTTGTGTTTGGGTCAAATCGGACAACTGTGAGGCTTGACCCCTAGAGGAAAAGTTTCAAATTTTAAAAAATATACCAAAATTAAGCTTGATTTACATAAAACAATACTTGAGTGAGCGTATGCCAAAATTTGGAACGAATCGGACAACTGTAACGCTAGACCGATCACATATAAAACAATATTTCAGTAAAATGTTTCTGAACTTGAGGTTTTTCGCATTAATAATGCTTAAATAAATAACACAGTAACCCTGGAATTATTTTACCTTGTGTTTTTAAATATTTCTACAATGTCATTATTAAGTGATGAAATATATCTTCTCTGTTTTCAAGAATAAAATAAGAAGAAAGCAGTTGCCTTAGATTTTTATAATTTATGAACTTCAAAGTTAAAAGTGAAGGATAGTGCAGAGCTTGTGATAAAAGAGTGTTCCATGTTTTGGGAAAAAGGTCGGATCCCAATCGTGATACAAACATTGGTTTCTTGAGGAAATCTTTCGTCTCTCCAAAATATTATTTTACATAAATTTAGTTTTTTTGGGAGCTCTAGCGGTCAAGCCTTACAGTTGTCCGATACGGCACAAATTATGGCAAACTAAAATATTATATATATATAATTTGGCTTAAAAACGAACTTTAGCCTATTCAAGTCATAAATATAGAAACAAATTAAGTTCGAAAAATAGTAATTAAATTAACTAAATTAATAGTCATTGGCTAGTGGCAAAAAATAAATAAATATACTTAATAGTAACAAACCAAAAAAGTTTGTCGTAAGTATAACAAAAATAAGCAAATTAACTAACATTTGTATAATTAGTAAAGAGCAAACGACAATGGTAAGACTGTTGTAAATTTAGAGATGGTAAGGTGAGCTTACATTACAAAAAAAAATCTTTCAGCAAACTGAAATACGATGAATCAAAACATTCACACAAAAGTTTCGTATATAAAGCAACAATCTACATCAACTGACACCACACACAGTGGGCCAAACACAGAAGAACGATGATGATGAAGGTTAAGTGGCCTTCGAAAACGGCTAGCCTTTCCGTTCAACTATGTGTTGTCAGAATATTTACAATAATTAACTTTGGTGTTATTTGTTCATTAATAATTATCACATGTAATTTGGCTTAAAAAGCGATACGAACTTTAGCCTATTCAAATCATAAATATAGAAACAAATGAAGTTCGAAAAATAATAATTAAATTAACTAAACTAAAATATTGTTTTGTGTAAGTTGAGCTTAATTTTTAACGATTTTTTAAAATTTGAAATTTCACCTCTGGGGTTAAAGCCTCCCAGTGTCCGATTTGGCCCAAATTTTGAGATCCGCTTGCTGAAATATCGTTTTATGTAAACTAAGTAAAATTTTGGTAAATCTTATAAAATTCGAAATTTTACCTTAATGTAGCACGCCAGGGAGCTACATGATTTGGCTAAAATTTTTACAACGTGAGTTTTTGTTTAAATAAAAAAAATTACATACATTTCATTGCCACCCTAATGTATATATGTATATTTCTTTGACCGTCCGTCTGTCTGCCTGTTAACATGAAAACCAGTCGTATGTTAAAAGCACAAAACACTACAGGTTGCAAATGTATGAACATGTCTAGTTACAATCAGGAACAGGATTATTGCGAAAACAAAACAAATATACTAACAATCAAACAAACAAATAAATATTCAAACACACACACACACCCAACGAAACAAAATTTTAAATAAAACCAATTCAGCGTCCAGCATTATAATAAAACTATCCACCTGTCGTAAGCTGAAATCTTCCTAATCCTACGAAAAATAAGTCATTGCAATAAAATTTGCATCACAAACTTCATTAAGTTAAGTGAACAACAGGTTTATAATTTTTTTTATTGGTTTGGTTGGTTCGATGAAACTAGTTTTCTTTACGATTAGTTGGTAAGGTGGATGTGGCGAAATTGTAACCAGCAAATACACTTGTAGCCAGAGGCGCATGCGGTGAAAAATATGAGTATAATACCGACAAGTTTTATGAGAAAATATCTACCTGCTAATACCATCCAAATAGTCGTTAGCAATATTTTAATAATCAAGTAACTGCCCATGGAATTTAATTAATTAGGTTCAAAGATAACAATTTTATATATTTAAAGATTTGATGTGATTAAACTTCCTCAAATCAAGTAGCCATAGATCCTGTGTCCAGGCAATCTTGAAATTAAAGAAATTGTTAAGTTCACTCGCTCGCATATCTATGTACTATATATATCTAGCGATCAACGCCAAAACAGATTTTTTGAACTTTGCTTTTTGATGAAAATCGATTATATGCGATCGTCAATAATCAATTTTCGTAAAAAAATTAATCTCAAAAATTATGGCGCTTGATCTTTTTTTGCATCTATGGCCGATATGTATCTGCCTGACTGAATGCCTGGCTATGTGGAACAGTGATGGAAAGTTCATACCATTGCAATTTTTTATACCATTTGCATTGATTTTTTGGTTTGGAAAAATCCATTTAACAATATATTGTCAACAACATAAACTGTAAATTCATTGGTGACTCGACGGGTTTTCTCAAACAAATATATGTTAAGTTTTTTGCAAAATTCCAAAAGAGTTCTTCTGACAAACCATTGTACAGAGTTTTGGACTCTAGAGACTGAAAATTTATTTCCTAATTAATTTTTAACGCTTATTTAAATATTTTTAAGTGGGTTCTATACAGAAGAAAAAGACCGGCCAAAAAATACTGAAATCAGCATTCATCATTTGCTAAAAGTGCGATAAACACGTTTTTTCTCACCTCAACACTGGATATTGTCAAATTGACAACGAAGCTTTCATATTTTTTCAACACGTAACCTATTGCAAGCCTTGATGTTAATAAAAAACAGATATGAAAATTTCAGTGTCAGTAATATATGAGTTATTGAATAAATTAAAAAAAAATATATTAATTAGATCGACTCACCATGTATGGTGATGAAAAATGCCTATTTGTTACCCCTCTCATATTTAAGATCAGTCTCTTTAATAAGGACTCCCAAAACATTTGATGGGTCTAGCGATGACCGCTCGTGAGCTGGACCATGTCTAAAAAGGTCTATTTTTTAAGTTTATTTTTCATATTTTCGTTATTCGTCCCAAGAAAACATATTACAAAAAAATAAAAATTATTTGAATGATTTTTAAGCCGTTTCGAAAGATGCATTACGAATTAACATTCGTACTGCTTGAGTAATACGATATTCCATAAAAACTACGATATTTTAAGCATTTTCTGAGCAGGTGATACGTTATCATAATAATTTCTATTTTTTAATGGATTATTTAATTTCAGTTATTGTTAACTTATATCTGTTAACAGTTTTTACAAAAGTTCTCGCAAAAACTAGTAATAGAAAGCAATTAACAGTGGACATTTATTTATTTTTACTAAATCAATGAATTTACAATTCTCACAGACTATTTATACATGTACGTATCGGGTGTTTTTTATTGAGGTATAGACTTAAAGTTGGCATCACTTTTTTAACTGGCGGCTATTTTGCCAGCTGTCAAGTGATTAATATTTAGTTTGGTTTGCCATTTTATCATGAACAGGTTGACAAAAGAACAACGCTCGCAAATCGTGCAAATTTATTTCGAAAATAATGGTTCAGTTCGCGAAGTTTACCGCAAGCTCCGTCCATTTTATGGTCGACATAATCGTCCATCAGAGCAATTAATTCGGTTAACCATGGATCGTTTTCACACTACGTTTACTCTATGTGATAATACGCATCCGCAGAGACGTCGAACAGTGCGCACCGAAGAAACAATTGCCGCTGTAGAGCAAAGTGTTGAAGAGGACCCGAATGAATCGATTCGCCACCGTGCACAGCAATTGGAGCCGACTAACCGACTATTTTGTTCCCGAATTGGATGGCATGAATGTGGATGAGTTGTGGTTCCAACAAGACGGCGCTACATGCCACACAGCGCACGTCACAATCGATTTATTGAAGGAAACATTCGATGAGCGCATAATTTCGCGGAATGGACCTGTCAATTGGCCACCAAGATCGTGTGATTTGACACCATTGGATTATTTTCTTTGGGGATATGTGAAGTCGCTCGTTCGTCTACGCCAACAAACCAGAAACGTTAGGGGACTTGGAAGCCAACATTCGTGGCGTTATTGCCAACATACGGCCCCATATGCTCGAAAAAGTGGTTGAAAATTGGACCTGTAGAATTGGCTTTATTCGAGCCAGCCGCGGCGGCCACATGCCCGAAATCATATTTAAACATTAATGGCATAAAATTATCCTTCCAATAAAGCCAAATGGATGGACATTAAAACGATTTTCTTGTGTTTTATTTCAATTTGAAGTTCTATACCTCTAAAAAAACACCCTTTATATACAATTTTTACAAAAGTTTTTAACTATTTAATGCAATTAAAATATTACTTTTGATTAAATGATCTTTCAAAGAGAAATCAACATAAAAATAAAGTTAATTAAAATCTCTACAACTTCTTATAAAGGGATCGGAGTTAACATAATTGTTTCTAAATGCTTTAGTAGATAGTGGAGAGTAATGTAAATAGTATAGAACGCTGCGGAATACAAACAGAAAATTTTAAATTTAAAAATTACAGCCAGCCATTAATTATGTTTAAAATACACATAACAATGACTCAAAACAAATAATATTTAAAAACTAATAGAATTTATTTTAACATAAGTAGCACCTGCTATGAAAATGTTTAAAAAATTGCAGTTTTTATGGAATAACACATTGCTGATTGAACGAATGACGGTTCAGCTCACGAACGGTCCTCAAATATTTTTATAATCCTTATTTAATTTTATAGGGGTAACAAATCGTTTTTGTATGAGTCGCTTAATATAATCGTACATACTTAGGGACAGTCCACATTATTATATAACGCTGTTTTCCCCAATTTTTGACCTCCCCCCCCCCCCCCTTCTCACACCCAGTAACAGATCGCAACAAAACTATGATCCCTTTACCCTAGGAATAACGTAACATTAAGCATTTTTTTTCATTAGTTGCATGAACATTTTTATTTATCAATAGGAGGCCTGGAGAAGCAGCTCCAGGCCTCACAAACAAAAAATTTAATAAATTAAAAAATGTGAAATTACAAACTAAAAAAATATCCCAGCCGGTTAAATTATTCTTTAAATCGTCGTTATTAAACTAATATTATACTGTAGCTGGAACTAGAATTGTCTTTGTCTTCTTTGGTATTTATTGTATCTGATAATCTTTGTTGCATCCGTAAACTCTCTAATGTGTATATCTTATTAACTTTTTTGTCTTTGTCCAATATCTTCACTTCGTCAAAATTTAGTTTATGTCCGTTATCAATACAATGTTGAGCGAGGGCAGTTGATTGTAGTATTACTTATATGAACGGCTCTATACTCCTTTTGGGAGTTAAAAGAAACTTATATATAATTTATTTACTTTTATATGTTTGTGGTTGCCAGATATTAATAAAGAATCCCTGAAGAAGGATTTGAAAAATGAATCAATAATATTTTATTCACATGGAAAAAGACCAAAATGACCTTGAAAGCCCGAAAATTAAATAGGAATTTTACATAAACAAAAAAGGTCGCTTTAGTAACAAAATTGTACAAAATATATTTGTCAACGCAAAGAATTTTGCAAGCAACCAAGTGAATCAACTAGTTGTTGCTGCGTTAACAAATTAAGGCGATGTACGGGGACGAGAGTTGTTAAATTATGATTCACAACAAACTACAGACTAAAATAAATTTAAAAAAAATAATTCTTGCCTTTCTTGGCCTTTCATAATTCTTAGAATTTGGAGGAAAAACATACATTTTTAAGGGTTCCCTGGAATAATCCTTTGAGCACGATTCGTTTGTTGTTGTAAAATTTGACACACAAAAGTAAAAATTTGACTGTGCTATTGCTTCACAGTTTTTATTTTTTGAAAGTAAAAACTGTTCATGCTGTAAGTCGAAAGTAAAGCAACTGTTCGTGTTCTTTTAAATTAACTTTTTACTTTTGCTGTTGACGACTGCGCAGTTACCTGGAAGCAAAACTATTAATATTTTTTATAAACTGTTTCTTTTATTTTACTCGTCTATAGTACGTAGTCACAATAAAATACTTTTCAATAAGAGCTATTTACCTTCAAAGCGAAAGCAGGAGTTTATTTTTTTAACAAAAAACTGTTTCTTCAAAGCTATTAATTGAAACTCTTGCTTTTCTGCTGTCAGTTTTTTGAACACTGGTAATAAATTAGGCTAATATTAAATAGCTATCACTCATACGAATATATTTGAATGAAAACTGTTGCATACTTCGCTGGATACTGATACACAGAGGGAAGTGCATCTCAGTGCGTATGAGTAATAATGATATAAATCAAATCGCCAGCTTCAATGAAAAACTATCCAGCTAAAGCAACCACCCAAAAAAATTATTTAAACTACGTTGATTTCAAAAAGAGAAGCACCACCCAAAAATTCTTAGTCATTTTTATTTCAAAATGATTTTTGTACGTAAGCATAAGATTTCATGTACAAAGGTTTATAGTTTAAAATTTATTTACAAAAAGCTAAAGTAGAAAAATGAAACGAAAGAGATAATCTTAACTTTGTGTGCAAAGTTGCGTTAATTAAGGTCTTTTTTATGAAAAATTTCGTTAACGGAGTCACCAATGTTAAGAATTTGGGTGATGTGATTGTTGCGCTCAATGAGGGCTGCGTTAACCGAGTCTGCACTGTATTTCTTAAATGATAACTAGGGATAGGATTTTCATGTAAATAAATATTTTCTGTCGTTTGTCGTAGATTAACTTAAATAAAATATTTTTGCAAATCGAAAAATTTGCGACAAAATCTCATCGATTTCTTAATGCATATTTTTAAATGAATACATATTTTTGCATATTTCATTACAAATTTATATGTGACCTTCTCCGTGAAAAGGGACCTAGTGTGTCAAAAACGGAAACTTGGGAAAATCTATTAAAATTAAAAAACATTAAAATTTTATTTTTTAAATGCGTTTTTCTCAAAACTTCATTTTCACACACTAGGTCCCTTTTCTCGGAGAAGGTTACATATTTAAAAAAAATTAGTTTTTCATGATATAAAATAAATTATAATGTTTTTGATTAGTTTCGAAGTATTTAAAAAATGCAGTTTATAACGCTGTGTAAGAACAAAAAAAAAAGGGAAAACGGAAACAATTTCAACAGGGATGCAAAATTTACGATGGCAATTTTTGTGATATTATTCGATATTCAAAAACAACGCCGGACTCCTTTAACTCGTTAAAAAAAATTCAATACTTTGGATTGATTCAAGAAAAAGACACCGTTGAAAATAAAAAAAAATAAAAAATTATAGCCCTTTTAAACGCAAAAAATTCCTTGGGCGATCTCTATTAGTTCCGTATTAATTTCATTTGTATTGAAAGTTCTTTTGAAAGTTCCTTTGAGTGTTGCAGTCTTTAAAGAAAAATATCCTGGTATATGACATTGGGAACTTCGTTGAAGGCTGTCGGATAAAATATATCTATCAACAAAATTAAAGAAATTTCTTAAGTTCGGTAGTTTCAATTCTTATTAAATGAAATATGTTTATTAATTAATGTGAGTTTCTATAGAAGAGAAGAAAAATTCAACTAGACTTTATAGCTGGGGGGAAGTACCGATATTTTTCTGTGCAGCGACGCACTTTGTCAGTACCCACGCCTATTTCTTCTTTAGAAAATCACATTAATTAATAAAAATATTTCATTCAATAAAAATCTAAATTACTGAACTTAAGCCCGATTAAGAAATTATTTTTGACTAAAATTCACAACATTTCAGTTGGATCTAAAAATGCCTTAATTAAAGAAATTTTAAAGTCAAGAAATTTCAGAAGTGAATTGGCATTTATGCGCACAGTGTATGGCTTTCTTTTTGATACTATGGTCAAATTACAGGGGTTATATCCTTTTAAAGCTCAAGTTGAACTAATTGAAGATGCTGTTAAAAAAATGTATGCTCTAAAGCAGAATAAATGTAAAAAATTAGAATTAAATTAAAGTTATACAAAAAAACTATTGACTTAAGAAAATTTAACAAATTACACCAATATTTTTTAGTACTAAGAACGAAAATTTAGAAAGTGAATGTTTCACAAAGAAACAAGCAGCATTTGAATATGCACCAATAATTTTTACTGATGTGGAACGTTTATTTGTGGTTAAATTTTAAGGGCCGAAATCGGCCCTTATAAAACTTTTTTTTAGAAAAAAAATCGTCAAAGTTTTGCCTTTGAGAATTAACAAAAAAGATTATTAATTTACGTAATTTGACAAAATATTTGTTGAGAAAGCATTGAAGCTGAGGTTTTTATATATTTTATGTTTTTAATGACAAAATGTTTGTTAAAAGAGCAATGAAACTTGTTTTTTTAAATGTTTAATGTTACTAAATGCTGAAAAAAAAATTAATGTAATAACAAAACGCGATCTTAAATGCATGAAAATACTATCCCAAATGTTTTTAATGCATATATTTATTTATTGTATCTTCAAAAATTAACTAACAAGAAGTAATCAAATATTAAATTTAAATATAATTATTAGGCACCATCAGTGTCGAACATAAACATAGTGAAAGTAATTAATCTAAAGAGTTGTGCGTGCTAAGCGAAAAAATATTTTCAAGCAGTTTCATCTGGAGTGTTAAGTATTAGAGCCCTTGTGTCCCTCTTTTTTAAGTGGATGTGTCCAGTAAAGTTCAAAATATTACTACAAAATATTATTTTAGTGCTTATTTTACAATTACTTCAGCCACTTGTGGCATATTTAAATCAAGATATAAATATGAGTTTTTTATGTACCATGTAGCCGAAGTTATTAACCGTAAAATTTTATTTTGCCTTCGCCGGATTTTCTCCACATAGGAAGCTGCAAAAGTGCTCCATAGCTGAACTCAGTAGCACCATGTGCAGTGTCATCGGCTCACAATGATATCACAAGTATAAATCATATACAAAACTGGCCCCAGTTTCCTCCCATTTGGCGCACCTGATGAGATTGATTCGAGAACACTGATGAAGTCTCCTTCCAAAATAGTAAACTGCCAGGCAAGGATGTAACTTTCCAAAGTATTTAGAATGTTTATTGGTAAATCTGTCTTCAGTTTCGAAACTAGGCCTTCATGCTACACTTTATCAAATGCCTGAGAAACATCAATAAAGAGGGAAAAACAATGCTTTCTATTCTTCAAATGTTATTCTTATAAATTGAACCAATCTATGAGTTTCCTCAATGGTGCTATGCTGACTTCTAAAACCAAATTGATGGTCCAGTATGCACCCATTATCAGTTGGAATCGGGAACAATTTTACCATGAGTATCTTTTCAAAGAGCTTTGACATTGTTGACAGTAAACTTATGCATATGTTTGGGGAAAATGCGAATATCCTAGCAAAAAAATTCAGAAAAGGTAATCGGGTTTGGAACTAAGCATTTTTGCTGGATTACTACTTAATGATTTTAATAAGGCGTGTGACTAAAATAATCGATTCTTGAGAAGTACTAACTTTTTTATTTGGCAACATGTTCACGTAATCTATTAAATCTAATAGAACCAATCTTCTTATTTATTAATTTGTACACAATTTCGCTTAATTTTACGTAATGCGATTTGTAAGCGAGTAATGAAATTTGGCAATCAGAAATGTAAGGCAATATATGGCAAGTAGTTCTCATGGTAATGTGTAAGTTGTTACCTTTTTCAGTATTGCTTCTTGCTCAACCTGCGGTAGAAGTTCTCGGAGGTGGCTTAAACTCAACGAGTGTCTTAAGCTTTCTTGCAGCGTGCAACAGAGAGTAATTAGACGTAGGTGGGACATCAACATTTTCCGGATAATTTTTAAGAGATGCAGTTTTTCAGATGAAAGTAATTCTTGGAGTCATTTAGTGCATTCTTTAAATCTGATTTTGTGCTGGCGTGATCTGTGCTGTTGCCATTTCCTTATAGCTCTTCTTTTTCACATACGAAATGTTTAGTATCCGTAGAATAAATTTTATTAAACCCAGTCTGCGGATGGGAGGTAGTGGCATGTTCAACAGCTTATTTAATATTTTCGCTACGATTGGCAATGTTAAATTCAATATCATTGGATGTTATTAGCTTAACGTGTTCCGTGCCAAGACTATGCAGATATTTTTTGAACCTCAGCCAATTAACACCATTATTTTCACATGTGGGTTAGGTAAGTCACTTTTTAGTGGGCTACAGATTGTAACGATCATGGGAGAGTGATCGGAGGAGAGATCTAGAGAGGTTTCAACATGAATTAAATCCCTAGAGGTATTTATAATGATGCGAAAATCTTTATCATCGAAATGACGTACAAGCCCAAATCCTCGTATTGGTCCTCACTGATTGAGAATTTGGAAGGGAAGTAAATTGATGTTATCACGAAATTTGTAGAAAAATTTTCGACGAATTTATTTATTTTATTATTTCATTACAAAAAAGCTTTCAGCAAATTGAAATAAGATGAATCAAAACAATTCACACATTCCATTTGCAATAATGCTAAGTATATAAAGCAGAAATCTACATCTACTGACATCACACACAGTGGACCAAACACAAAAGAACGCTGATGATGAAGGTTTAGCGGCCTTCGAAAACGGCTGGCTGTTTCATTCAACTAAGTTCGTTAGTCAGAATATCTACAACAGACTTTGGTGTTATTTGTTCATTAATAATTGTCACATGTAATTTGGCTTAAAAAGCAATATGAACCTTAGCCCGTTCAAATCACAAATATAGAATTTATTTGTTGTTTGTAGATTTTTTCACAAATGCTGTCAAAAATATAATGCTTGGGTCTTGCCTTTATTAGAATTGCTGATACACCGTATGCTCTTCTTCTCTGGTTCTTTGTATCATATCATATAACCAACATTATATCAATATTTTTTCCGTAACGAAGTGCTTCAGTTCATTTTTGTGTTGGCGAATGCCGTTTCCATTTAGTTGTTCAATAATTCATACAAGTCATATTAATGCTAGTTACAAACATATATAAAAAATACGTACTTACACATGTATGTACATTAGGATTGGTTGATTTTGCATTCGAAATGGTACCATTGATTTTTCGATAGCTTTTGGCATGAAAAAAAATCCACTACGATATACCAAAAAAATAATTTTCGATGCAGAAAAATTTAACCCTCTTATGCAAAAATGATTTTTAAGCTTAAAGTTGGTTTAACAAACGAATTTTGTATGGCAAAACCGGTTTTAACACATGCTTTAACTTTAACAAACGTTTTTGCATAAGATGGTAAATTTTTCAGGAATAATAGTCATATTTTTTACTTTTTGTTAGTATAAAACAAAAGACTTAGGATACGAACGTTCTCGGTAGAGCTTTTGTCGGTCTCTCAAATAATATGCAGATTTCTTCTATAGCGCAAACATTTATAAAATAATTATTTTGAATGGTTACGCTGTGCTAGTGGCAAATTTTAACAAGCTGGGCACCTTGCTGGTAAAGCTAATTCGAGTACGCAGAATTCAATGGCATTAGCCGTTTTTAGAAGTTAGCGCTCGTATTCGCGATTTAAAATTTTTACGCTAAGGTACTATAAAAACGATATTTTCATACTGTTTTGACCATTTTTTAATTTTAAATTTAGACATTTTTATTAAATATGCACATCAATAAATAGAAAATTTTAGCGAAATTTTTTTTCGCAAATTTTTTTCGGGATTTTTTTTGGAATTTTTTTTTTTTTTGCTTCGAGTTTGAAACTAATTCGTTTGTACTGGATACTTGACTTTATTAAATAAATGGAAGAAAGGTGAGGTTGATTGTATGCTCTTATCGTGTTTTTATAATTTTTTATTGATTTTTCGCGAAAAAATAGATTTTTGGAGAAAAAAATAAGAATTTCATGTAATCTTGTGTTTATTCAAAAGAGTTGAATTGATTTAAATTTAAAAATTACCCCAAAAGTATAAATATACCATTTTTTTGTACTTTAGCTTACAAATTTTAAATTGCGAATACCGCGAATACGAGTGCTAACTTCTAAAAACGGCTAATGCCATTGAATTCAGCGTACTCGAATTAGCTTTACGAGTAGGGTGTCCAGCTTGTTAAAAAAAAGTGTCAAATTCGAGCACGGTGTTATTATTGCGTATAAATATCCACCACACAAAAATTACTTATATGATTGTTTAAATAGAAATAGATCTGGCAACTCTATGTGTAACTAAAGTGATTGATTTTGTTTGGAGGAGCAAAATTTAAGAATTAATGAAATATTTTTGAAGAGTAATTGAGTAGAAACTCGTCAAAGTGTTATAATAATCGAGTGGAAGCTGAGCTGTTGAAATTTGCCTGATTGGCTTATAATATAAACAAATTTGCTAATTGATTATATGAGTTGTTTCTGGCCGGTGTTATTTACTGCTTGCGTTGTTGCTGATTTATATACATACATACATACATAATATATACATATTTTTTATTTTGCCGCCAAGTTATTATTAACTTTTGGAACTTTTTATATACATATGTATGTATATTAAAATGCCGGGAAAAAAGAAAGATGTTTTTCCATGTTCCTGCAACAAGAACGTAACTAAAACGCATAGTAGTGTGGGATGTTTCCTTTGTGGCAGATTTTTCCATATAAATTGTGTGAATGTGTCAATAGAACAACATAAAATTTTTTGCCAAAACAAAAAGGTTTTCCGATACATATGTGATGGTTGTAGTATGGTGCCAAAGGAAAAGTATGTTCCAAATTTATCAGTTTCTGGAAATATACAGCAAGAACTCCATAATATTTCCACGGATATTGGAATGCAATTTGAGGAGCATAATCGAATTTTTGAGAAACAAGTACATGCTAGTATTGCAGCCCTTGAGCGTAAAATGGTTGAACTTTTTGATAAGTTTCGTGCTGAGCAAGAGGAGAAGATGAAGGCATTGAGAAGTAATCTCAGCTGCAATAATGAATATGTGGCAATTAAAAAACGTTTGGATGATTTAGAGACCCTCAACAATATATTGCAAAGGAGGCTAAATAGGAGCAGCATTGTAATAAGAGGATTACCTAGTAATGTTAATGACCTACATCAACCAGTTTTGAAAATAGCATCGCTCTGTGGTTTGGTATTTACTAGTAATGATTTACATCATTGTGCCTATATGTATAATTGCAGGGCTGTTTTAGTGCAATTTAATTCTGTGCAGTTGCGTGATAAATTAATGGCAAATTTTTCCCGGAAGCGATTTTTATTGCTCAAGGATGTAATTGGTGGTGACATTTCATCCAGGGTTCGATTTTGGATAATTTGACTCCTGTGGTGATGTGGTGTGCCTCGGTGATATTGTATCTTGAAGGTCGTATTTTATTAAATTTTTTTTTATCTAAATTTTTTATACATATATGTAGCTAATCTACTTAAATATTTGATTGTTCTTTGTTTGCTTCAATAACATATATTCAATTTACATTTGGTTAATATGAGTGTTATGCATAATTTAGGGCTAGCTTTCAGTGATAATAGTTATTTGAGATCTCATTTTAATATCTTAAGTAGTAATCTTAATATAGGTCATTTAAATTGCACAAGTTTTAACTTGAAACCAAATTCATCTAAGTTTTCGGAAATTAAACATTTGTTGGATGGTGAAATTTTGAGTGTGTTTGGCGTTAGTGAGACTTGGTTAAAGGAAACAGTTTCTGGTGGTGTTATTAACATTCCTGGCTATATATGTCATAGAAATGATCGTCCGTATAATAGAGGTGGTGGCGTAGCTCTATATGTTTCCAGAACTCTTAAGCATAGAGTAGTTTATAGGGGAAGTGGTTTTGGAGTTGTTGAGTCCTTGTTTGTGGAACTTTGTATTGGTTGTGACAAAATCTTGGTTGGAGTTGTGTATCTTCCTCATATGGGATTTTAATTCTTTTGAGAATGAAGTATCGGACTTGCTTGTTCGATATGCTAACATTGTCATTGTTGGTGATTTTAACAATAATTTGTTTAATACTGCTACGTCTTCATTGGTGCGCAGTATTTGTTATAGAATTGGTCTTTCTATTGTCCATAATTCAATGCCTACGCATTTTGATGTTCAACACAGTTCAACATCCTTGTTGGATTATTTTCGTATCTCTTTACCTGATATGGTGGTTAAAAGCGGGCAATTTCAGTGTCCTGGTATTACACGGCACTCATTTATATTTCTCTCGCTTGGAGCTTCACGGTCGGATACGGCACAAATGTTTGAATATTATGATTATAATGCTATTAATAATGAGTTGATTCAAAGTAAATTGCATGAATGCTGGCTTGGTAATATGTATTTGACTGATGATGTGGATGAGCAGTTAGGAATACTAAATAATAATTTGAAGTTCTTACATTCGTTTGTGCCTTTAAAGAGGAAGATTATTAAGATTTGTGGGGATCGTTGGATAAACTCACCAGAGATTAATAATCAAAAATCACTTAGAGATCTTGCCTATAATGTGTATTTGCAAAACAGAACTGTTGAGAACTGGAAAGTCTTTTGTAAGCATAGAAATAGGGTTAAGTCAGTTATTAGGAAATATAAGAGACTAGCCCATAGTTCAATTTTTGAGAACAAGGATGGTAGGGAGATCTGGTCGATACTGAAAAAAATGGAGTTGGTGGCACTTCTGATGATTTTGTTTTGTTTGATGCGAATACTTTGAATGATATCTAGGCATCAGATAGTGTGCGATAGTGATTATGTTGATTTTTCTAGTATTCCTTGTGTTGGTTTTTCTTTTCGGAGGGTTGATATTTTGGAAATGTATGCTGTTTTTGATTTAATTAAGTCGAAAGCTGTTGGCTTTGGTGATTTTGCTCTTAAATTTATTAAATTTTTAATGCCAGTAATTGGTAAATATGTTCTCCACTTAGTTAATACTATTCTTACATCCTCCAAATTTCGCTTGCTGTGGAAGGTTGCTAAAATTGTTCCTATTAAGAAGAATAATAGTATTAGTTTTGTTGATGATTTGAGACCCATTTCAATATTACCTATTTTGTCGAAAATTATTGAACATCTTATTAAAATACAGCTTATTAAACATGTTGATGGAAATAACTTTTTAGATGATTGTCAATCTGGATTCAGGTGCAATAGAAGTACTGCCTCTTTGTTAATTGGGTTAACTGATAATATCAGAAAGAATATAACTGGAATGTTTGTGTTTTACTTTCGTTGGATTTGGCAAAGGCTTTTGATAGAATGAGTCATTCTCGTCTGGTGTATAAGTTGTATAGATTGTTTGGATTTTCTAGATCGGCTTGTAAATTGATTTATTCTTATCTTGCCAACAGGAAACAGTATGTAGTTAGTAATGGGTGTAGCTCTGGAATGCTTCCTATTATTAGTGGTGTACCACAAGGATCTGTATTAGGTCCCCTATTGCTTATATTATACATTAATGATCTTTTTGGGACTCTAACCAGCAATATGTGCCAGCCATTTTCCTTTGCAGATGATATACAACTGTTGTTTAAGGGTAGTTGTGATTTTCCTGATGTGCTGCAAAATATGATTGAGTATACTGTCGGTAAGCTTAGTGATTGGATGGATGATAATCAACTGTATATTAATGCCTCTAAGACCAAAGCGATGCTTTTTGGTGGTAGTGGATGTCGTAATATTTCTATTTTACTGGGAGGTGTCTCAATTGAATTTGTTGACAAGATTAAATGTCTTGGATTTATTATTGATGTTAAGTTGAATTTTGAGAGTCATATTAACTCCGTAGTTTCGAGGGTTAACTTTGTGTTATGTAAACTATATAGCTTGGATTTGCTTTTACCTTTCCACATTAAGAAACGTGTTGTTTATGGGTTAATTATGTCTTTATTTTTATATGCTCTGGAAGTTTATTCTGGAAGTTTGGGTTATATATTCAAGAAGATTCGCTTAGTTTTTAATAGAGTTATCAGGTATCTTTATTCACTTAGATTGCGTCAACATGTTTCATCGTATGTTTTAGATTTTTTAGGTTTGTCATTTGCAGATTTTGTTAAATTTCGTAATTTATTACACTTCTATAAGACATTTAATTTGCAAGTACCTATATTCCTTGTTGACTTATTTGACTTCTGTAGATCACATAGAAATAGGCAAATTAGGATACCAAGTTTAACTACAATATTGGAACGTTCATATAATGTAAGAGTAGCTAGGGCAT